>WNWK01006038.1:0-111344 GCA_009830355.1 Cherax destructor | reverse complement strand
GCTACACTCCCTCATGAATGCTACACTCCCTGCATGAATGCTACACTCCCTGCATGAATGCTACACTCCCTGCATGCCTACTACACTCCCTGCATCCTTGCTACACTCCCTGCATCCTTGCTACACTCCCTGCATCCTTGCTACACTCCCTGCATCTTTGCTTCACTCCCTGCATGAATGCTACACTCCCTGCATGCCTACTACACTCCCTGCATCCTTGCTACACTCCCTGCATCCTTGCTACACTCCTGCATCTTTGCTTCACTCCCTGCATGAATGCTACACTCCCTGCATGCCTACTACACTCCCTGCATCCTTGCTACACTCCCTGCATCCCTGCACACTCCCTGCATCCATGCTACACTCCCTGCATCCTTGCTACACTCCCTGCATCCTTGCTACACTCCCTGCATCCTTGCTACACTCCCTGCATCCCTGCTACACTCCCTGCATCCCTGCTACACTCCCTGCATCCCTGCTACACTCTCTGCATCTTTGCTACACTCCCTGCATCCCTGCTACACTCCCTGCATGCCTGCTACACTCCCTGCATGCCTGCTACACTCCTGCATGCCTGCTACACTCCCTGCATAAATGCTACACTCCTGCATAAATGCTTCCTCCCTGCACATTCTTTACCACAGGCTTAGCACTAGGATCTTTCCTTGGACCCATGGTAGCTTATTTAGCAGTTGCAAGCACTAAAAACAGTGGAATAATGACAATATACTGGTATGAATGCGTGGGTGTGGGTGGGTGGTCGCTCTCGCTTGTAAACAATAGCACTGACGCTCCCTGGAGTGCGCGCTCAGCTGGGCGCCAGCGGACACGTCCGGTACGAATGTCGGTAAAGAAGCAAACATCGTAAGTCAAAAACAAATTTCTTACGTTATAAATATCGGTTACCGAAAATAACGTAAGATGATAACATCGTAAGCCGGGGTTCCACTGTATAAGGTAAAAATTTAATGGTAAGAGGGTATTGGAATTTTGGGGAACAAAAGGTAAAAATTTAATGGTAAGAGGGTATTGGAATGTTGGGAACAAAATTTAAAGATGGTTCATAACACTAATCGTGGATAGTGGGTTTACTACATATTATTCTAATTCTGTTAACCCAGCCTCACTCAGGAATATTTTAAGTTCATGTTCTGTTGCAACGAAATACCTCTTCCCAGTGGGCTGTTTCCTAACTGCGGTTTTACCATCTCTCACAAAGCACTGATGAATTTTTGGGCATTGCGTATTTTCTTAAACGATAAAGGAGGTTTTGTCTTGTTTTGGTAAGGCACTCGTTCACATAGACATCAGATTTCATAGTTATGGATGTTTTTAGTAGGTTGTTTCTTTGCAAGCTGGTATTGAATTTTAATAGCACTGTTTTTACCTGCTTGGTAGCCCATCAGTTTGCAATCTTTTAGTTCATCACTACGTATGTTTATGCTAAGGTGGTCCTTGAAGAGTTGTAGGGTGGCGTCCATGCATGTCTCTTGGGTGACTGTAGGTGGGAGATGTTTGCTATTAACTATAACAGCGTCACTTAGCTGTTGTTGGTCGTTATGGTCTTGGAAGTTGTTGATGACATCAGTAAGTTGTAGATCCACTCGTGATCTTTCTTCTATGATGTTCTTGTTCAGCTGGGTGACTTGATCTTTCAGAGTGTTGATGGTGTCTACAGACTGGGTGTGGGTGTTGCTTAGTTGTTCTAGAGTGGTTAGTTTGTCTTCCAGAGTTGTGATCTTGATGAGATACTGTGCGTTGGAGGTTTTAAGCTCCTGCATTTCCTGTGTAAGCTTGGTGATTGTTTGATTCTGGATCATAAGGAGTTTAGCTATCTCTGGGTCATTAATCTTCTTGACATCAAATCCATGGAAAGAGTTATCTTGGACTGTGGCAGCGGCCATTATTGTTGTTGTCTGCCGGGTGTTGTGGTGGTGCAGGTGTTTGGGGTTGAGGCCTGGCTGGCAGTACGAAGTTTTCCTTGTAGAAATGCTGCTCTCACCTGGGATGTTAGGAGTTCTTGGCTGTTTACTGGATCTTCTGTTGTTGCTATGACCCTTGGCCATTGACCGTGGCTTCAGATGAATAGTAGGCGATGTGGAATGGGTGAATGTTGTGGAGTATCACTTCAGTGGCAGCGGGGCAGGTGGTGGTAACACAAGTCCTATTAGTTGGTGATTTTGTGTATTTTTGGGTGATTACTGTAGTTGATTTATATCATTCTGGGTATCCACATATGTTAGTGTTATGTGGGTCTTGATTAGGCCATCACAGGGCTGCTGGGCACTTTGTTATTGCTCACATCTGAGTCTGGGACATTAGAAAATAGGAGTTTCCACCTTCGTTCTGGTACAACTGGCCGTGAACAAGACGCCACAGCACCAGAGGTGGACGGCTGTGGGTCGTCTGGGTTTTCCTCACTTATACCGGTATTATGGTCACTAGTTTCGGTCACAACCGCCTCAAAACCTTGAAAGTCACCTTCACTAACACCCCCATCACTGATGAATAAAAGTGTCCCAATTCGCCGAGGAGTAAGGTGTTTCTTGCTGCGAGGCATGTTGGAGAAGGTGTACTGAAATGGTGTTCCCACAATGCACCACTGGGTGCCCGATTTTTTTCCTACTGCACACACTGACCGCGCAGACCCATTCTCTCATCCCTAGGCCTACCAGCTGTTTCCTGCTTAATTTGAAGCCGCTAGAAATTAAGCGTACTAGTACGGCACCAACCCCTGCTCGTAAAACGTACTAGTACGGCACCGACCCCGAAAGGGTTAAGGTGCAGGTAGGGATACTAATACCATCTGAATACTTGCAGGAATAAGTCCTTCACAGCATGTTGTGTCTTGAAGAGAGGGACCAGAGGTATCTAGGTTTGCTTGGGTAGAATCAGGGGATTTCTAGTAGCATATTCTCCACCTTCAAGTAAGTCAGTCCTTTGTGCATGTAGTTAGGGATTTCTTAATATATCGTTTTCAACAAGACCACGTAATAAATATTACTGTAGGGGGACTGTTTTAACAATGAAAAAGAAGTCTCACTTTAAAAACATGTTTATTTCAAATCTTACACAAAAATTACATAAAACCTAATGTGCAATACACAAATGTATATAAGTGAAATGAGCTTTTTACTAGTTTAACAATATTGCATACTAAAGACAAATGGCTCAAAGCCAATAAATGATGAAAAACTGCACACCTGCAGACAGGAACTAGCGAGATGTTTCACCTGCACCGAAGAAGCTCGTTCCACAGGTAAAATGTTTCAATAACTCCTCTATGCATTTTTTTTCACCAATATTGTTCGCTGTATAGTCATCCCTATTGACTTGTTGCTTTCAGAGTAATTTCTCTTAGGGAGTGAGGATAAAGTGGGAAAATGTGTGCTTGCAATCCTCTCTTAGAGGCTTGCATGATGAGTTTTTGTGCTGCTCATGACATGAATATGCATGGCTAAGCGTGGACTGGGTAGACAGCCATCAGTATTGTTTAGAAAGCTATTGAAGTAGTGTGTTTTATTTTTGTCCCAGCTTCAATAGGCACACAAAATTTTATCCCAGCCAACAATTCCAAGAGATGATAGTGGTAAGATCTGCAGTGGTATGAAGAGCATTACTTGAGAAAACAAAGTGGGATATTCAAGACAGGTTGCAACATTTAAGGTTTAGATCAATGTGCATATAAGTAATTAAGTGTTTTAGTAAACTTTGGTAGAAAACATACATTTTTTATTTTTGCAAGTCTTGAGGACACACATTCTGTGAACAGAAAAATTTGTTGATGCTAGCAAGACTACAGATGACTGCTGTTTATGAATAGACATTTTTTTTTTCAACACGTCGTCCGTCTCCCACTGACATTCACACATAATCAGTCTTTGCAGAGGCACCCAGATATGACAGTTTAGATGTCACTCCAAACAGCCAATATCCCAAACCCCTCCTTTAAAGTGCAGGCACTGTACTTCCCACCTCCAGGACTCAAGTATGGCTAACCTGCATCTCTGAATCCCTTCATAAAATACTACCCTGTTCACACTCCAACAGCTCATCAGGTCCCAAAAATCATTCGTCTCCATTCACTCCTATCTAACAAGCTCACACATGCCTGTTGTATGTCCAAGGCCCTTGCACACAAAACCTCTTTTACCCCCTCCGTCCTTTCCTAGGACGACCCCTACCACTCCTCCCCTTCACTACAGACATAATACATACTATATTATCAAAACTAAGCACTAAACCCACTAGGGTCACATAGCGCTGATATGCATACTATACACAAATAACCCGCAACTGAAGAAAGGAGCTTATGACGACGTTTCGGTCCGACTTGGACCATTTACAAAGTCACACTAACAGAAAGAAGGGAGAGAGGGAGGTTTATATAGGCAGCTGAGAGGGGGACAGGGTCATATCTAGCAACAGGATGCACACTATAAAACTTAGTAATTTTACAGAGAAGAGCTAGACATACTCCCATCTGTTGCTAGAGGTATTCAAAATAAGTTGTTGGAGTACATGGAAAGGCTTCTTAAGTGTTTGCATAGATTGTCAGACCCATCAACACATGCATTTGAGCATGTTAGTTACTCAAGAAATGGCCAGGAATCGAGAACTTAAAGCAAGAGGAAGGTGAGGGTTGTTTGACAAACTCCTGTTATATTACCATTTTGAAATGCCATTCTACAAAATATAAACTCATTTTCTTTAACTTCACATGCTAATAAAACATGGGTAACATTTTAATAGTTTTGTTTCTGTCAATTATTATTATTCTTATAATAAAAACTAAGTGCTAAACCAACAAGGGTCATACAGAGCTGCTCAATTCCCTTAAGATGGATTCCCCTGATACCAGAGAGGGGCTCATACTCCAAGGCATTGGATATATTCTGTCTTGGATTGAACCTGACTACCTCCCATTCCCCAGGCACACTATGACCCCTATGGGTTTGGTACTTTTCCCTAATTTTTTTTTAGCACGCTGGCCATCTCCCACAGAGGCAGGGTGACTCAAAAGAACAAAAAAAAATTTTTTTTACCATCCTTCACACTATTACTGTCTTGCCAGAAGTGTGCAGAAACAACAGTTCAGATGTCCCTCCAAACAGCAAATGTAACCCAAACATCTCCATTAGAGTGAATAGGCACTGTACTTCTCATCTCTAAAACTAAAGTCCAGCTAAGCAGTTTCCCTGACTCCCTTCACAAAATATTACCTGTCACTGGAGACCATTCTGTTCATTCTACAGTATATAATGAATTGTCCAGCTCAAGAGAGTATGGTCTAATGGTTGGAAAAAAATTAAGCATGTTCCTGTGTACATTACTTTGGTGCCTACATATTTCCACTAAAGTTTTGTTTGAATAGTACCTTTGTGGAAATAAATTTACACATTAGGCTATTAATAAAATATGAATACAAAAATTAAGTTATCCTAGATCTATTTTTGTAATAAATTTGAAATTAATAGTCATTAAATTGCTAAAATATTTTGTAGCAAGTGTTATTTACACTAAAGATGGTAGTCATTGTCAATTACAGTGGTACCTCGAGTTATGAGCATAATTCGTTTCAGAAGGCTGTTTGAGTGCCGATACCAAACGAATTTGTTCCCATAAGGAATAATGTAAATTAGGTTAATCTGTTTCAGACCCCCAACATTACACTTACAAAAGCACTTACAGAAATACACTTACATAATTGTTCGAGTTGGGAGCTGCTCGTAAGTCGAGGTACCACTGTATTCATAACATTCCCTGGATAATACATTATGCTATTGCTCTGTGGGCATGAACTTGGTTGATAAAGTTGTACAAGAGTGTGTGGAATAAAACGGGATCATCAAGGTAAGCTGGGTGTTTTGCTCCAGGTATTTCTACATGCTGAGATGAGGGAATGTTCAACAAGTCATCGCGAGATGTATGCCCAAGTCCTTGGTCCTTCTCTCCAGAGATAATGAGTGTAGGAACCTGAAAAAAAAATTACAAGATTAAAAATCAAGTTATAAAGAGCACTAAATGACCCGCACTTTTATTGCTTTTCATAAATGTTATAGTATACTGTACAGTGGACCCCCGGTTTTCGTAATTAATTCATTCCAGAATGCTGTTCAAGTGCCGTTACCAAACGAATTTGCTCTCATAAGGAATAATGTGAATTAGATTAGTCCTTTTAGACCCCCAAAAATACACTTACAAAAGCGCTTACAAAAATACACTTGCATAATTGTTCGAGTTTGGAGCAGTACGAAAACCAGGGGTTCCACTGTATTTATAAAATAGTAAGTACAGTGGACCCCCGGTGTTCGTGATGCTCCAAACTCGAACAATTATGTAAGTGTATTTTTGTGAGTAAGTGTATATTTGGGGTCTAAAAGGACTAGTCTAATTTACATTATTCCTTATGGGAACAAATTCGTTTGGTAACGACACTTGAACAGCATTCTGGAACTAATAAATCACGAATACCGGGGGTCCACTGTACAGTGGACTCCCGAGTAACGAAAAAACTTCATTCCAGAAGCCTGCTCAAGTGCCATTACCGAACGAATTTACTCCCTTAAGGAATAATGTCACGTAGGTTGGTCTATTTCAGACCCCCAAAAATACACTTCCACAAGGACTTACAATATTATACTTACATAATTGTACGATTTCCGGGGTGTTCGTTGCTCGGGGGTCCACTGTATAATGAATTTAAATTTTTAATATTTTGCTCAGGAGTAAAACCATCAGTCTTCAAGAATTATCTACAAATTATTTACTGTACAATATAACCACTGTAAAAGAGGGTTCAATCCAAAGAATTTAAGCCACCCTCTTCTTTCCTTTGATAGAATCCAATTGCCTTCCATTTCCCAGTTCCTCTATTAGAATGGAGGAACACTTCAGTAGGTCTACTCATATACTTATCCAATCTCTTTTTAAAGCTACCCAAGGTTCTACACTCTTTCACTCTAATCGGAAGATCGTCATGCAGCATTCTCCACCTGACCCAGCATTCTCCATCTGACTCCATTCTATAAATACTCATGTATCTTTTCCCCAGGTAGATCTGTTTGTGACTTGATAAAGCCCACTGTGTGGGCAAAACATTGTCAATAAAGGACCATATTATACTGCTTAAGTATTTATATTTCTCCCCCACGTATTTAGGGTCTTAAATGGCAAATTTATTTAGTAAACAAACTTTGTGCATAGTGCTTTAAAATTATTATTATAATCAAAAGAAGCGCTAAACCAGTGCTTTAAAAGGAGGCTATTTAATAACAATGTCATCAAGGTGAGACAACGATACTTTATGGAAAGAGAACACTAGCTGTTGAGTAACAGTATCACAAACAGTTGAAGTAATTATTTTGATTGAGCATGCCTTAAATCTACTAGAGATATCACAACTGTTATAAGTAAAAAATATTTGTGTTAGGGTATAAAATTACACTAAACAGCAGAGAAATTAATACCAGTAGTACCATATGTTATGGGTTGACAAAAACTGCAAATAAAACTGTATAGAATAAGTGTTGCACAAGCAGGCACAAAATCTCTTGGTGTGAATTTTTTTTTTAATGGTGTGATAATTATTGCATTATTTTCCAAGATACATGAATTGCAATAATTTAGCTACCTGATGGATATCTGAAGGTTGTTTTGGGGGATCAAATTGCCTCATGGCTCTTAGTTATGCACAACATTTTGGGCAAACTTAAACTAACAATATAAAAATAAAAAATATATTAAATACAGTGGACCATCAGTTTTTGTCGATAATTCTTTCCAGAATGCTGTTCGAGTGCCGTTACCGAACGAATTTGTTCCCATAAGGACAAATGTAAATTAGATTAGTCGTTTCAGACCCCCAAAAATACACTTACAAAAGCACTTACAAAAATACACTTACAAAATTGTTCGAGTTGGGAGCTGTACGAAAACCAAGGGTCCACTGTACGTATAATAGATATCAATGCACACTAAATACGTATATAAAATTACATTATGCAAAAAATTGCAAACAAGTGATACAAGATGCAAAACCACTTTCCTGTGATTGTTTTGCATGAAATTACATGTTCTGTACAGTGGACCCTCGGCTAAGGATCATTCCAGATAATGATTTGTTCGGTTAACGGTTGCTTTTTATGGTCAATATTTTTCTCAGGTAGCGATATTTACTGGGTTAGCGATACGTACAAGACCTGTCTGCCCGCTCTGCGCTTGCGCGCCTCCTCCCAGAATGCCAGTCCAGCATTGTTTACACTTGAGTGAACAATACCCAGCGCGCTCTTTCAAACATTCACAATACATTTGGTGTCTTTTTTGGTGGTTTAGTGATTGTCACTGTAAAATAAGTCACCATGGGTCCAAAGAAGCTTCCTAGTGGCACCCCTGTGGTAAAGAGAGTGAGGAACACCATCGAACTGAAGAAAGAGATTGTTGAAAAATATGAGTGGCGTACATGTGGGTGAGCTTGCCAGGATGTACGGAAAAAAACAATCTACTATCGCCACTATCCTGGCAAAGAGAAAAGATATCAAGGAAGCTAATGTTGCAAAAGGGGTTGATATGTTTACGAAACAAAGATCGAAAACAGTGGATGAGGTTGAGAAGTTATTGCTGGTGTGGATCAATCAAAAACAGATAGCGGGTGATAGTATTTCCACGGCAATAATTTGTGAAAAGGCAAGGCAGTTGCACGCAGATCTTTTCAAGACAATGCCTGGAGCCAGTGCTGATGGGAGTGATTTTAAAGCCAGCAGAGGCTGGTTTGAGAGGTTTAACCCTTTCAGGGTCGCAGGGCCCTGTCAGAATCTCGTTCCCAGGGTCGCAAAATTTCAAAAAAAAAAAAAAAAAATCTTATGAAATGATAGTTTTTCTAAATCTAATAGGCTAAAAAATACGTTTTTGCGATCAATACAGTGGTCCCTCGGTTTTCGTGCATCTCCAAACTCGAACATTTATGTAAGTGTATTTTCGTAAGTGCTGTTGCAAGTGTATTTTTGGGGGTCTGAAATAGACTAACCTATGTGACATTATTTCTTAAGGAAGTAAATTTGTTCGGTAATGGCACTTGAGCAGCATTCTAGAATGAATTTTCGGCGAAAACCGAGGGACCACTGTACTCACCGATATATAGAGGATTGAAGTTGACCAAAATTGAACCGTTGATGGCAACATCGGTGACTTCCGGTTGGCCGGTAATCTTTTTTATTTCTTGAAGTTGTTTTCTTATCAATTTTAATTTTTTTTTTCAAATAACTTTTATGGCCTGTGAGACCAATATAAGTGCTGTTTTTCAAATATTCACTCGCTAATTATTACATAATATTGACATAAAGTTTGTTATCACTATTTTGTTTACACAATGTATTTACAAATATTTTCAATAACAAATAATGTTTACAGTGGACCCTCAGTTAACGAAAAAACTTCATCCCAGAAGCATGCTCAAGTGCCATTACCGAACGAATTTACGTCCTTAAGAAATAATGTCACGTAGGTTAGTCTATTTCAGACCCCCAAAAATACACTTCCACATACTTAAAATATTATACTTACATAATTGTACGATTTCCGGGGTATTCGTTAACCGAGGGTCCACTGTATTTCTATTGTTCAATCATATATATACAGATATATAGTCACTGGACATGTTTCTAGAAGTTCTGCAGCCTGTGGAAGTCTCTGAAACATGGTTCCATGCACAGTGGTGTTTTACATTCCACACACATAAAACGAGTGTCTCTGCATTGTTGTGGGCATTTTTTTGTATGTGCACAGACAAAACACCTCTTCTGAGCCTTTTTCTTGCAAGCAGTAGCAGGCAGTTTTGTTAGGAAGTGTTCACCAGGCCTCAGACGAGAGGGTAGGTGTTGATAACTTGGTGGGCGGTTTTCTATTGCAGGTGTTGCTCCTTGGTACTTGAATATTATTTGTCTGATGACAGACAAACAAAATTCGCCATATGGTGGTTTGTTTCTGGTCTTCAACTTATAAATATTATACGCATTGAGCATGGAAATGTCCAGAATGTGAAAAAAGAGTTTTATGTACCACTTATAACTCTTGCGAACACAATCAGCAAATCCAATCTGCATGTCACATTTGTCCACTGAATGCATATTGAGAGTGTAGTCAGTCACAGCTGCAGGTTTTAGAATGGGTTCATTGGTCTCTCTATTCAGCCTTCCAGTGTCTGCCATTTCATTAGGGTGAATTGATGACAACAGTGTGACATCTCGTTTGTCATGCCACCGAAATGCCATGATGTCATTGGCAGCAAACGCCTACACCTGACCTCTACGAGTGCCTGCATTGAACCTAGGCATATGCTTACGATTTGCATGCACTGTACCACACACATCTGTCAAGTTCACTCGCAAAAAATCACTGAGGGAGGGACTTGTGTACCAGTTATCAGTATATAATATATGCCCCTTACCAAGATATGGTTCCATCATTGTTCTAACCACATCACCAGAGATACCCAATAACTTCCTGGTATCTTGCAATGTATAACTGCCAGTGTACACAATAATATCCAATACAAGACCACTGTAGCAATCACAAAGCACAAACAACTTTATACCAAAGCGTTTCCTTTTGCTTGGTATATACTGCTTGAATGACAGTCTACCTTTGAACAGAATCAGTGACTCATCAATAACAAGCTTACTGAAGGGATAAAAATGCATATTGAATTTCTCTTTCAGATACAGAAAGACTTTCCTAATCTTATATAACCTGTCGTTTCTGTCAGGCCTGGTTTTGTCTGAGAAGTGTAACATACGCAACAGTAGCACAAATCGATTCACTGATATTATATCACTGAAACCTGGTGTTACAATCAGGCGGTCTGTCGACCAGTATGATTTGACACTGTGCTTATACACATGTGGCATAAGCATTATTGTGGCAAAGAAAAGATATATCTCAGCCACAGTTGTCTCTTTCCACTTGTGTAGACGTGATCTTGGTGAAAGTATTGTGTTTGCCAAGGTGTACTCATAGTATCTGTTGCTTTCCCTGACAATAATTTCCATCAGGGGTTCGTCAAAGAATAACTTGAAACATTCCAGTTCAGTGGTATTGTTCCCAAGTGGACAAGATGGGCTTATTCCACTGTGACTTTCATCAAACTGATGGGGATTGGGAATAAAATTGTCAGCTTCCTGCCAATCCCATGTGCGGTCTGCTGGTGGGTACTGGATATTGCAGGTGGTTGTGGGAGTGGAGGTTGTGGTTGTGGGGGTGAGGGTTGCCTTTGTTGTAGGTCTGGTGAGTCACCGGCGTCGGTACCAGCATGGTCCACTGCTGGTGCCTCACGCCTGGCACCACCACCACTACCAGATGTATGCACATTTCTTATCCCAATTGCAGCACTATCATCTTCATTTTCACTATCTGTTCCTGTTGTACGCCCACGGGATGTACTCCTTCCCCTTGGAACAGCATATGGCACGCTACCAGAGCGCATATACCGTCGTATATACTGACGCTTCACTGGGGAATATTCCACTCCACTCTCGCTACTGGAACTGTTTTGAAGAGCTTGGAGTTCATATTCACTATCACTATCATCACTGACCCATGAATCTACTCGACCGTCCTTGAATATTAAGTTGAAGATTAAGAGTTATTCACATCTTATCATCACTGCTTCTGGTACAACGAGTCACTGTATTAGTAAAAGAGTTCTGTCTGGTACAACAGCATGAACAAGATGCCACAGCACTGGAGGTTGAAGGCTGAGGGTCGTCTGGGTTTTCCTCAATATTACCGGTATTATGGTCACTAGTTTCGGTCACAACCTCCTCAAAACCTTGAAAGTCATCATCACTGACACTCCCATCACTGTTAGAACTGTCACTGGGGAACAAAAATGTTCCAATTCACCGAGGAGTGAGGAGTTTCTTACTGTGAGGCATGGTGGACAAGGTGTACTAACATGGCATTCCCACAATGCACCACTGGCTCCCCGATTTTTTTCCTACTGTGCACACTGACCACGCAGACCCATTCTCTCACCTCTAGGCCTAACAACCTTTTCCCGCTTAATTTGAAGGCGCTAGAATTTTCCACGTACTAGTACGTGGAAAACCCCAGCACGTAAGCCGTACTAGTACGGCCAAAACCCTGAAAGGGTTAAGAAACGTAGTGGCATACACAGTGTTGTGAGGCATGGTGAGGCAGCCAGCTCAGACAAACGTGCAGCTGAAAAATTTGTGCAGGAATTCAAGGGGTTCATAGACACTGAAAAATTCGAACCCCAACAAGTGTTTAATTGTGATGAAACAAACCTCTTTTGGAAGAAAATGCCAAAGAGGACCTTCATTACTCAGGAGGAAAAGGCACTGCCAGGACACAAGCCTATGAAAGACAGGCTAACTGTCATGTTGTGTGCCAATGCCAGTGGTGATTTTAAAGTGAAGCCTTTACTGGTGTATCACTCAGAAAATCCCAGAGCCTTCAAAAAACACAATGTTAACAGGAATAATTTGTGTGTGCATTGGAAGGCTAACACTAATGCATGGGTCACTAAGGACTTTTTCGTGGAATGGTTGACTGCAGTGTTTGGCCCGTGTGACGAAATACCTCCTGGAAAAGAAATTGCCACTCAAGTGCCTCCTGGTACTGCTCATCCTCACAACTTGGATGACTTTTTGTCTGATAAGTTTAGTTTCATCACAGTGAAGTTCTTGTCTCCTAACACCACTCCTCTCATCCAGCCCATGGACCAGCAGGTCATTTCCAACTTCAAGAAACTGTACACCAAAGCATTGTTTCAAAGGTGCTTTGATGTAACCTCAGCCTCTGCATTGACCCTAAGAGAGTTCTGGAAAGATCACTTCAATATCATGCATTGCATAGGCCTTATAGTTAATGCTTGGGAGGGAGTGACTTCCAGGACTTTGAACTCTGTTTGGAGACCACTGTGGCCAGATTGTGTTGAAAAGAGGGATTTTGAAGAATTTGAGGCTGACCCTGTGCCTGTTGTGGAAGATATTGTGGCATTGGGGAACAGCCTGGGGTTGGAGGTGAGTGGTGAGGATGTGGAAGAGTTAGTGGAGGACCACAGAGTAGAACTAACAACTGAAGAGCTGCAAGAGCTGGAAGTGGAACAGCATGAGACCAGAGCTGAGGTTATTGCTTCACAGGAGGAGAAAGAGGGAGTGAAGGAGGTGCCTTCTTCAGTGCTTAGGGACATGTGTTCAAAGTGGATTGAATTGCAGACATTTGTTGAACAAAACCACCCTGAGCAAGCTGAAATGAGCCATCTGTGCAACCAGTTCAGTGACAGAGCCATGTTGCACTTCAGGAAAATGTTAAACAGGCGCTAGAAACGGAGGACTCTGGACAGTTATTTTTCTAAGAAGAGTTCTAGTGACTCTCAAGCTGGTCCTAGTGGCATTAAAATAAAAAGAAGGGAAGTAACCCCAGAGAGGGACTTGTTACCTGAAGTCCTTTTGGAGGGGGATTTCCCTTCTAAAAACTAACTCCTCCCTATCTTCCAGGTGCCAGCAAGTCTCTTCAATAAAGTAAAGCAAATGTTATTTTAAATGTTTATTTCAATATTTATTTATAAATTTAATATTGTATGTAGTATTTATGTGCATTTTCTGTATGTAAAACTAAACTTCTGTATGTAAAAAATTAATTTTTTGTGAATATTTTTGGATGTCTGGAATGGATTAATTGTATTTACATTATTTCTTATGGGAAATAAGGTTTCGAATAACGATTTTTTCGGGTAAAGGTCTAGCTCCTGGAATGGATTAAGATCGTTAGCCAAGGGTCCACTGTATTATAATACAAATCTGTGTGAAAATTTAGCACTTACTGAATGATTTGTAATTAAAATTTAATGTTAAATTGATATTTGATTTTAGAATTTAAAAATACTAAGGAATATGGTGCAATTTATAAATTAACTTGGAAAAAAGTTTAATGGAAATTCAAGGATGTACAGTGGACCCCCGAGTAACGAGCACCCCGGAAATCGTACAATTATGTAAGTATAATATTGTAAGTGCTTTTGTAAGTGTATTTTTGGGGGTCTGAAATAGACTAACCTACTTGACATTATTCCTTAAGGGAGTAAATTCGTTCAGTAATGGCACTTGAGCAGGCTTCTGGAATGAATTATGCTCGTTACTCGGGGGTCCGCTGTACATTCATTAGTCTATGCTTTTGAGGGAAGTGTTGATCACATGGCATACATAAACAATCACAAATATGATTAGCTCCTCAAATTCTTCCCAGTAGGTTTAGCACTAGGTTTTGATTATAATAATAATCCTCAAATTCTAGATAGAAATACAGTGCAGAAACTTCTGTTCTTGAGTATGTTACACAAGCGTGTAAAACAAATATCAATATGTATAGTGCATATAGTTTAATAACAGCAACAAATATTAAGAGGGATCAGGCAGTTACCAACTTGCTTACCAGAACTCCTAAATCTTTTTTGTATTCAATTTAAACTTTACATCATTTAGCATATAAGTACCATTTCCCCCCCCTCCCTTCCTCCCAGGTTTAGAGCCTTACATTTGTTGGCATTGAATTGCATCTGCCAATTCTCCATCCATGGCATCAACCTATGCAAATCATCCTGTAGCTTTCTAGTACTGTCATCAGAAATTATCTGACAGTGTCTATTTTAGTGCCATCAGCAAACTTATGTTGCTATTTATACCCTTATCTCATTTATGTAGATTGTGAAAAAGGGTTCCAGTACTGACTTCTGTGGAACACCTTTGTAACAGATCCCCTTTTGATTCCTCATTTATGCACACACTTTCCAATTGGTCAGTTATGACTCCACCCAGGAGATAATTTCTCCTATACCATGTGCTGCTGTTTTCTCCATCAGTTTCCTGTGTGTGATAATCAAAGGCCTTACTGCAATCCATATACCTGGAGAGGGTTTCAGGGGTTAATGCCCCCGCGGCCCAGTCTGAGACTAGGCCTCGTGGTTGATCAGGGTCTGATTAACCAGGCTGTTACTGCTGGCCACACACAAACTGACATACG
Organism: Cherax destructor; assembly: GCA_009830355.1. Lineage (NCBI taxonomy): Eukaryota > Metazoa > Arthropoda > Malacostraca > Decapoda > Parastacidae > Cherax > Cherax destructor. The sequence continues at coordinate 96,305 of WNWK01006038.1, read as the reverse complement.
AACCACAGCCCGGCTGGTCAGGTACTGACTTTAGGTGCCTGTTCAGCGCCTTCTTGAAGACAGCCAGGGGTCTACTGGCTGGGAGGCAGTTGACCAGTTTTGGGCCCCTGACACTTATTGTGTTGTATATCAGTGCACTTGTGGTGCCCCTGCTTTTCATTGGGGATATGTTGCATCTCCTGCCAAGTCTTTTGCTTTGATAGAGAGTGATTTTCGTGTGCAAGTTTGGTACTAATCCCTCTAGGATTTTCCAAGTGTATATTATCATGTATCTTTCTCGCCTGCATTCCAGGGAATACAAATCAAGGGACTTCAACTGTTCCCAGTAATTTAGGTGCTTTATCGTACTTATGTGTGCTGTGAAAGTTCTTTGTACGCTCTCCAGGTCAGCAATTTCACCTGCCTTGAAGGGGGCAGTTAGTGTACAGCAGTATTCCAGCCTAGAGAGAACAAGTGATTTGAAAAGAATCATCATAGGTTTGGCATCTCTAAGTTTTGAAGGTTCTTCTTATCCACATTATACATTATACACAATATGTTTGGCTTAAAATAGCAACTTTGAGGTTTTTCTAAGAATGGTTTTATTGGTTGTTTCTTAGTATCATTTGATAGAATGAAAGACATACAGTGGTCCCCTGAGTTACAATGATTTACCCTCAAAGGAATTTAGTTTTCAGTTATGATGAAAAATTTAAGATACGATGCACGTATGATGGTTGGTGCATGTTGGACCTCAGCCCAGAGACAAGACGGTGATGAAGATCTTAAATGGAGTGGTAGTGGAGGGAGTGTTGGAGGTGAGTGTGAGGGAGAAAGTACGTGTTCCAGACATGGAGGGTGGAAGACTGCAACAAGAGTAAATATTAAATCTACAATTTTTTACCAATTTCTGCCTGCTCTGGTCTCTCCTGTCCTGTCCTGCCCTGGCCTGACCTGCCTGTTTTGGCCTGTTTTGGCCTGACCTGCCTGTTTTGGCCTGGCCTGCTCTGGTCTATCCTCTCCTGATATACTTATTACCCTTAAATGTATTTAAGCATTTTTGAAAGGTCTTATAAAAGTAAATATCTTACCTTGTGTTCTGCAAATGCTTGGACTCCCACAACTTACCATTAGATTTTGCAAAAACTGCACTGGTATTTCATCAGTTGCATCCACAGCTATAGGCACAAACCCATCTAATTCATGTGACTGAAGTGCCAACAAAGGCAATGAGTAAACCCCAGAAAATGAGGGAGAAACCACAACACACGGAGGAAGGTCCATCGCGATGAGGAAAGACTGAAGCCAAGTACGCCTCAACTCAGGACCCAGTTCATGTCGACCACTAAGCCCAAACCCTGCATGTTTAAACCACTAAGAAAATGTATTGGCCCAAAAAATAAAGTATTAATAGCAGTATGTAAATATGAAAGGGCAGTTACATACTAAATCTACAACAAAATGTTAATAACATTAGCATTTTAGAAATACAGTAGGGCCCCACTTATACGGCAGGTTAGGTTCCAGGCTACCGCTGGAAAGCGGACATCGCTGGAAAGCAGAACGCCACTTTTTTTGCAATAGAACTAGGCATTAATTAAAAACAATAAAAAGTGAAATACACACACAGTACACTAGGGAGCATTGAAATTTTGGTCAAAGCTGCATTCTTCAGGCATTGTTCCTTATATACATCTTAGATTCAGCGCCAAATATGAAGTTGATTGGTTGAGGTTTAGCCTACAGCATTTGCGATTTAAATACTATTTGGATATGTCTGTATTACTGAGTGTAGTGCAGCACAGTGTTTTATGTACTGTATATATGTACTCTGCAGTATTTATAAACATTAACAAACTTTCTCAGTAGTTATGCTGGAGCTGCCATTGATACCGCCACCTTAATGGACTATGGCATTATCACCAAGGACGACAAAAGTTAAGTTATTGGACGACAGAAGTTACGAGATGCCAGACACAAATACCAAATGGAGAGGAAAGAAAATGAGCTAGCAAACTTGGAAAATATCACATTACTGTATTCTGATGGTAAGAAGACCTCCACTCGTGTAATGACAAAGAATGAGAAGACCAAGAAATGGAGTCCAAAGATAGTGGTGAAAGATCATTATGTCATCATGGTGGAGCCCGGCACTGAATATCTCACTCATGTGACTCCCAAGTCAGGCCATGTAAAGGAGATTGCCAAGACTATCTATGCAGTTCTGGTGGAACAGAAACTAACTGGGCAGCTGTTGTATGTGTTGGTAGTGACGGAACCAACGTAAATGTCAGAGCTGACAACGGAGCCATTCATCATCTTGAAATGTTGCTTGGTCATCCAGTCCATTATTTCATGTCAGCTTCGTGGAAATGAGCTGCCATTCCGGGCTTTTTTCTACAACTATGACGATAAGCCAAGTGGGCCTGAGCATTGGAGAGGTCCTATTGGGAAGCAGATCAAGGATCCTCTGTCTGAGCTGCCAGCTGTTGCTTTCCACCCAGTCAATTTCACTGATTTCCCTGCTCTGAATGACAAGGTGGCAGGCAGAGGATCTGTTTTGGGACCAGAAATACTAGTATATTATTATTATTATAATCAAAGAAAGCGCTAAACCGACAAGGGTAGAAAATAGTGCTGGGGTTATAAATACCTAGGTTGTAAAAAAGAAGGGGTAGAAGGAGGTGTGTTGGTGTCCATCGAGGGTTTCGTCTCTGTTAGAGATAGCATCAAGTGTCTCAGCAGATAAGGAAGATGCCGATACCATGATTTTAGAGACAGGAGAGGTAGAGCAAGTAGAGATTGGGGAGACTATGGAGGGAATCAAAGAGGTCTGAGAGGGAAGGGGAGTATGAACCTGGAGAGATGCACTGGAGGGGGTAGAAGAATCCTGCAGTGGAACAGAAGAGGAAGGAGGGTGGGAAGTAACTGGGGAAGAAGACTAGGGGGGAACAGAAGAAGAGGGGACTACACGAGGAGGGGGTGAAGCTCACCTTCGTGTGAGTTAGAAAGGGGGTGAGAACCAAGCACTGATGTAGGCATGCGAGGTCTTGTATATTGAGAAACTAGCAGGCGAGAAGTAGAGATTCGAATAGGTAAGGAGGTGGGGGTTTCAGAGGATAAAACCGAAAAAGAATTAGATTTGGGAGTGACCCTGGAAGACAACACTGGAGGAGCTGGTAGGCAGGGGGCCCGCCAAAGTTGGAGGTCTCTTAGCTACTCGCGAATGAGGGATATGAGAAAGATTCCCCTGAAGGTGGAGCTGAGAGACAGCCATAGCATAAGTAAGGCCTTCGCTCTCCTTAAGACAACAGATTTCTCGTTCATTACAATAGACCTGACAACAGTGGGAGAAAGAAGGATGAGGTTCATTGCAATTGAGACAAGTGGGGGGAAGACTGCAAGATGTATCAGCATGATCTGCGGCACCGCAGACCGGGCACTCCGCCGCAGATCTGCAGTATATAGCGGGGTGTCCAAAGCGCCAGCAATTTCAGCACTGTTGGAGAGTGGGGACCACTTTACGGACTTCTAGGTGATGGCCTGCGATATAAACGGAGGACGGGAGTTCACGGCAGTCGAAGGTTAAGAGGGTGATGTTACTGAGAAAGCGCCTCTGCCTGCGAGCGGGCAGGACATATGTATCCACTTTGAGAATAGGAAGATCCTGAAGGGCTAATTGCTCCAAAATATCATCACTGCAAGACAGAAAATCACTCTGTACAATGGTATGCGGTAAAACCACCGTACCACTGCAAGAATTGAGAGTAGTGTGCTTGTGAACTGTAATTGGGATGTTATCTATGGAAGTAATATGGGAAAGATCATGAGCTTGTTCTGAATTCTGAACTGTAATGATGCGCGCACCGCTTTGAAGAGCGTGAAAGGATATATTTTGGCCAACGTGTCGTAACAGGGCTTTACCAATACTATGGTCAAAAAGATAATTACAGTGGAACCCTGAGTTTCAAACGCATCGAGTATCGAACGATTTGAGTTTTGAACGCTTTTTTCGAACCAATTTTGTCCCGAGTATCGAACGTGCCTCGTGTTTCGAACCGCGTACCAGACCTGTCCGCCTGCCCCATGCCTGCGTGCCTCCCCGTGCAGGCGTCATGAGTCAGTCTGTCTTTGTTTATCCTCCGAGTGAACATTACCCTACACGCTCATCCAAACATTTCACAATTAATTCATTGTGTTTGGTGCTTGATCATAAGTGCGACTGTGAAATAAGCTACCATGGGCCCAAAGAAACTTCCTAGTGGCACCCCTGTGGTAAAGAAAGTGAGAAACAGCATAGAAGTGTAGAAGAAAATTATACAAAAATACGACTTGTGGAGTTTGCCAGGATGTGTGGCAAAGGCAAATCAACAATCGCTTCTATGAATAGAGGCAGTGGTAGAGGCAGGGGTAGAGATAGTGGTAGAGACAGTGGTTGAGGCAGTGGTTGAGGCAGTGGTAGAGGCAGTGGTAGAGGCAGTGGTTGAGGCAGTCTTAATGTAGAGTGAGAGGTGAGTAAACAAGATTAAATGAATAAACGAAAGAGAATGAGTGTGTAGAAGGTTCGCGAGTTTTGTAAACAAACCAGTTGTTGTTGCTGTTACCAGCCAGGACATGAATGGTTTTTGTTCAGTCCATCAAGCCGACTGGAAAAACATCTCATATTTATGTTAATTTATATGTTTATATGTTAAATAGTGAGTTTATTATATAATTTTGAAAAAATATCATAGATGGAGTAAGCAAAATGTCCATATTAACGTTTTATACGACATTTAATGCCCCTCAGTGATTATGTATTATTGTTATTATTATTATTATTATTGTTAATATGGCATCTTCATGACTAATAACACACTCTTAATGATTTTAATGTGTTCCTGCATGCCAGCACAGGCACAAGTTGTGGAGTTTAAAGCCTATCTTCTGCAAGGTATGTAAATGGTGTATGTACACCATTTCATTTCTATATTATGGTTTTCTTATGAAAGAAGTGATCTAATGCAGTTAGCATTACAAACTCAGGTTTTCTCTTATACTAACACGTCTGAAGGAGGAAAGAATGGGAAGATGTTTTCACAGCTGGAGCAAGAATGCCCGCGACTGCATCCTCCCACGCCACCATATACGTAATGACATACATATTTTATTCATTCTAGAGTGTATATCAGGTTTTTGTTATTTATATTGTTTATTATGTCATATTAGATGAATTGTAATAGATAAATAAGCTGTAGAGTTGATAATAGCATCATATTGAAGTACTATTTTGTCATGCCTCCTGACAGCAGGAACGAATTAATTGGATTTACATTATTTCTTATGGGAAATATTGCTTCGAGTTTCGAACGTTTCGAGTTTAGAACTAGCTCCTGGAACAGATTAAGTTCGAAACTTGGGATTCCACTGTATGTATATATATAAATCAGTTGGAGATGTCGGTTGTTGGGAAAAGAATTTAGTCCACTGTGTACTTGTAAACACGGTGCGCAAAGGAAGTGGGTGTCGTGTAGGTCGTTTTTGGGTAGACATCGAAGAACCGTTGTCAGTAGATGGTCTGGAACGTTTAGGAGTAGTAGCACGGGTGGCCCGACCTGAGGGAGGTTGGCGATCCGAAAACTGTCGCACCATATTCAGGGAAGCCGGACGCATCGTTAAAGGTGTGCAAGAGGCAGAGGCATTAACAAAAATGAGTGGTGCCCCAGCACCTGGAGCAGGTGACGAAGCGTCACCCGCAGAAGGTACAGGAGTATGAGAAGAGTCTAGAGAATGGTCTAATAACGAAGCTGGGTCAGAACAGGATGTGGGAACAGAAAGGGGCCTGGGAGGAGGAGGGTTATCACAGAAAGAAGACTCCATGACAGTGATGCTTTTTTCTTGTTATTTTAATGAAAAAAAGAAAGAAGGAAAGAAAAAAAAAGAGGGATAGCGGAGGGACAGTCACTAGAAGGCATGGAAGGACCGTAAGTTCTTCCTCTCATCCAAGAGGGCCTCGAGCCCACTAGCAGTGTAGATGCAGCATGGAACCTGTGCCATAGCCTACCCTTCACGTCAGTAAACCAGCGCTCTGGGAAAGCAACCTCACATCTACCGAGCCACCTTGGCGGACAAAAAAGAGGGCGGTCGGAAACCCACCACAAAGCATACCTCCTTTGGCTGTCACCTCCCAGAACCGACAGGCAGCCTCTGGAGATACACCTACCATCTGCAGGACACTGCCCACTTCTCGGAAATCCGGGAAGGGAGCAGGGCACCTCCAAACAATTCAGATTCCACGGCAAACTGCACAACCCCTGAGGGACCCCACGGAGTGGGATGAACCTCAGCACACTTCCCCCTACCTAGAAACCGTAATGCCAGAGGGGAGAACCCCAGAGACTATAAACGGGAAGGGGAAAGGGGAGGGTTGGGAGGGGGAGGAAAGGGGATAAAAAGGGGGGATGGGGAGAATGGGATTATTATTATAATCAAAAGAAGCACTAAACCACAAGGGTCATACAGCACAGCAGGGCAGGGTAGGATGCAGGGATAATGGGTAGTAAGAGGGAGAGGGATGATTAGGAGGGTGGTATGGAGTACAGCGGGGCAGTGGATAGTGCAGGGATAGAGGGTAGTAAGAGATTGAGGTAGCAGGGACTGAGGGAAGAGCTAAAGGCAAAATCATCAGAGTTTGTGTAGTAAATCAGTTGCTGTCAAAAAGTCAATGAGAGAGAGTCAGGATTGAAGGAGGGCTCATCAGCAAGAAGGGAAGGTAAAGTAAGGGCAGCAGAGCGAAGATGAAGTTGGGGGTAAATTCTGCGTGCTCGTTGATAGAGTGGACAGTCCAACAGAATGTGGCGAACAGATACTGGAACCTGACAATTCTCACAGAGAGGGACAGGGAGCCTCTCCATGAGATACCCGTGAGTAAGACGAGTGTGGCCGATGCGAAAACGGGAGAGAGTAGTCTCCCACCCTCGACATTGGTGACAAGAAAGCCAGAAACCTATACTCGGTTTAATAGAATGAAGTTTGTTATGTAGCAGGTCAGACCAACGTTGTTGCCAATGGGTGCAAAGGTGTGTAGCAATGACAGCAAAATAGTCCGTAAATGGAACACCTCTATAGGAAACTGGAAGGTCATGTACAGTCATCCCTCGGTTTTCGATTTTAATCCGTTCCAGATGGATCGGCTAAAACCAAAATCGGCGAAAACCAAAACTATTTTCCCCATAAGAAATAATGGAAATTCAATTAATCCGTTTCAGAAACCCAGAAGTTTGGAAAAAATTTTGGGGGCCTTAAAGATAGATTTACATGCACAAATGAATGAACTGAATGTGGCACTTACCTTTATTGAAGACTGATGTTGCTGGATGGGAGAGAGGGAAGATGGGAGAGGAAGAGACCCTAATTTTTGGAAGGGAATCCCTCCATAAGGACTCTAGGTACCAAGTCCTTATCCGGGGTCACTTCCCTGCATGCCTGCTACACTCCCTCCCTGCCTGCTACACTCCCTCCCTGCCTGCTACACTCCCTCCCTGCCTGCTACACTCCCTCCCTGCCTGCTACACTCCCTCCCTGCCTGCTACACTCCCTCCCTGCCTGCTACACTCCCTCCCTGCCTGCTACACTCCCTCCCTGCCTGCTACACTCCCTCCCTGCCTGCTACACTCCCTGCATACCTGCTACACTCCCTGCATACCTGCTACACTCCCTGCATACCTGCTACACTCCTGCATACCTGCTACACTCCCTGCATACCTGCTACACTCCCTGCATACCTGCTACACTCCCTGCATACCTGCTACACTCCCTGCATACCTGCTACACTCCCTGCATACATGCTACACTCCCTGCATACATGCTACACTCCCTGCATACATGCTACACTCCCTGCATACATGCTACACTCCCTGCATACCTGTTACACTCCCTGCATACATGCTACACTCCCTGCATACCTGCTACACTCCCTGCATACCTGCTACACTCCCTGCATACCTGCTACACTCCCTGCATGCCTGCTACACTCCCTGCATGCCTGCTACACTCCCTGCATTCCTGCTACACTCCCTGCATGCATGCTACACTCCCTGCATGCCTGCAACACTCCTAAACTCCATCGTGTTTCTCACTTTCACTATCATATTTTTCTATTATTTCTTCATTTCTAGTGTTCCTCACTTTCTTTACCAAAGAAGTGGCACTAGGAGCTTTCTTTGGGCCCATGGTAGCTTATTTAGTAGTCACACACAATAATCAAGGCCCAAAAACAATGAATTGTTAATAAATGTTTTGTATAAACTCCTGGTGTGATGTTCACTCAAGCGTAAACAATGCTAGACTGCGTGACAATGTGCGTGGGTGGCGGGCCTACGGCCTTTGTATGTGCGCGGCACTGGTGGACAGGTCCCATACGGTCGGCGAAAACTAAAACAATCGGCGAAAACTAAGACAAATTTTCCCTGAAAAAAGTCGGCGAAAACCAAAATCGGCGAAAACTGGGACAAGCGAAAACCAAGGGATGACTGTACTGCCGACCACGCAGCAGTGTCTGCCTGTTCATTGCTCTGTACGTCAACATGACCAGGGACCCACCAAAAAACAATATCTTTGTGTTTGCTAGAGATACGTCGTAACCAAAGCTGGATACGAAGAACTAGGGGGTGAGGTGTACCAAATTTTTGGATACCCTGTAAGGGAGTCTGAAACGACCACAAATGGTGACACAGGCATAGATGCAATACGGATAAACGCCACAAGAATGGCATACAATTCATCCGTAAATATGATAACCAAGGATAATAGATCCCCTCGCACAACGCTGTCCGGAAACACTGCTGCGAATCTGACGCTGTCAGAAGACTTAGAACCATTGGTGTACACTGCGATGGCATGGGAATGAGAGCGAAAGTGGTCTAGAAAAAAAGAGCGAGAAGCCGCCGTAGGTAGTTGGGCTTTCGCGCAAGGCAGAGGAGAAGAACAGACCCGGACAGCAGGAACTTCCCAAGGAGGTAGGGGAAAGCGAGATACCTCATGAACATAGAAAGGTGGTAGCTGAAGGGAATACAAGAGCGAATGTAGACGAAGAGAAAAGGGACGAAGCAAACAGGGTCGACGAACAAATAAAGAGCGTCTACTAACATCTGTGACAATCCTATACATGGAAGGATTGTGGAGGTCATGAGAGCAAACATAATAGCGAAGGCAATGTGCATCATGACAATTGGACAAGCATGGAATGTTCGCTTCTACATAGAGGCTCTCAACCGGGGAAGAACGAAAAGCACCAAAGTATAAACGCAATCACTGGTGATGGATGGGATTAAGACTGCAAAGAGTAGCAGGGGAGGCCACCGAATATATCTGGTCACCATAATCGAGTTTCAATAAAATTAGGGCTGAATGCAGGCGAAGGAGAGCTCTACAATCAGCCCCCCATGAAAGATGTGCTAGGGTTTTAAGGAGGTTTAGCCGGCTATGACAAGTTGCCTTCAGAGAGGTAATGTGAGGTTTCCAGGACAATCGACGGTCAAACAGGAGGCCGAGAAACCTGACTGTATCACGTTCTGGGATACGCGAGCCGTATAGGTACAATGGATGTTCAGAGACCACTGAACGTCTTGTAAACGTAATTTGGTGAGTTTTGCTACTAGAAAATTTAAACCCGTGAGTGGTGGCCCAATCAGAAACACAGTTGACGGCATGCTGGAGGGAAACTGCAATGAGGTGACAGTCAGCGTCCGCACAAGCTATAGCAAAGTCATCAACATAAAGCGATGACCAAATATTGGATGGAAGAACAGATGCCAGATTATTTATAGCAAGGAGAAAGAGTGTTGTGCTCAGAACACATCCCTGGGGGACACCTTCAGCTTGGACAAACTCCGGGGAAAGCACATTACTAACCCGGACACGGAAATGTCTTTCAGTTAAGAAGGCCTTAAGGAAAAATGGTACAGTGCCTCAGGAGTGGGCCTGGGCAAAGATATTATACCTCCAAGTTGTGTCATAAGCCTTCTCAAGATCAAAAAAGATGGTGATAACCCAGTGGTTATTAGCAAAGGCATTATGAATATACGTATCCAAGCACAGTAAGGGGTCAATGGCAGAACGACCCTTACGAAAGCCATATTGACTAGTGGAGAGACTACTGTGCGTCTCTAAATACCACATCAAACGTCTATTAACTAGACGTTCCATCACCTTGCAAACTGCACTGGTAAGAGCGATGGGATGGTAGTGGGAGGTATCATGTCCCGTAGTACCCGGTTTGTGAAAAGGGAGAACAACAGCAGATTTCCACAGCTGGGGAAGAACTCCTTGCGACCATACAGTGGACCCCGAGTTTCGGTCATATTTCATTCCAGAAGGCTGGAATATTGCTGCACACTAACTGCACCTTTCAAGGCAGGTGAAATTGCTGACCTTGAAAATGTGCAGAGAACCTTCACGGCACGCATAACTGCAATAAACCACCTCAATTACTGGGAACGCTTGAAGTTTCTAAACCTGTACTCCCTAGAACGCAGGCGGGAGAGATACATTGTTATATACATGTGGAAAATTCTCGAGGGATTAGTACCAAACTTGCACACGAGAGTCACTCCCTACGAAAGCAAAAGACTCGGCAGGCGATGTAACATCCCCCCAATGAAAAGCAGGGGTGCCACTAGCACGTTGAGGGACAACACAATAAGTGTCAGGGGCCCAAGATTGTTCAACTGCCTCCCAGCATACATAAGGGGGGATTACCAACAAACCCCTGGCTGTCTTCAAGCAGGCACTGGACAGGCACCTAAAGTCGGTACCTGACCAGCCAGGCTGTGGTTCGTACGTTGGACTGCGTGCGGCCAGCAGTAACAGCCTGGTTGATCAGGCTCTGGTCCAACATGAGGCCTGGTCACAGACCGGGCCGAAGGGGCGTTGACCCCTGGAATTCTCTCCAGGTAAACTCCAGGTAAGGCTGCTCAAGTGCCATTACCGAACGAATTTACTCTCTTAAGGAATAATGTCAGGCAATACGAAAGCAACTGTGTAAAGCATATACTGAAAGTACACAGATGTGGTTGTCTAGATTAGTCCATTTCAGACCCCCAAAAATACACTTACAAAAGCACTTACAATATTACACTTACATAATTGTTCGATTTCCGAGGTGACCGAAACTCGGGGGTCCACTGTATAAGATTAAAGTCGTAAGAGGACTGCAAGAGCTGACTGATGTAAATGCTGTAGCATACGAATAAGTAAGTAAGTAAATTTATTCAGGTACGTATACACAAATACAGTTACATAGATTATCATACATAGCAGCATATGTGTAGAAAACCGATGATCAGCAAGCGGAAAGTGTTGCCTCCAGTTCTTGAAGGGTAAAAGGCACATTATAAGATTCTTCTCCGAGAGAAGAAAAATCTAAGGGTTTTAACCGCTGGCAGACTTAAAAGAAAGGAACGAGGGGCATAGATGGAGCCCCTGAGAAATGCGGACCAGATGATTACCAATTTCAGTTACAACGGGAAGAGGGTGTGCTATATCGACACAAGAAACCCGAAGAACAGGAGCCGGGTCGGGGGAGAATTTACCACTCAGTTTCCGCACTTTCTTCCAGACCGCACTCATCGAGGAAGCCGAAGTGATGGTAGAAACGTAATCCCACCAGCAAGTGCATTTAGCGTCACATATGACACGGCGAGCAATTACTCTCCTCTGCTTAAAATCAAGGTCTCTCTCTGTGGTTCTGTTATACCGGTACCTGCCTCACGCAGCGCGTTTCAAACGTACTGCCCTTGCACAAGCAGGAGACCACTAAGGCACACACTTCTGAGAATGCTTGCCCGAGGTTTGGGTGATAGAATGTAAAGCTGCGGTTAAGACAGAGGACGAGAAGAGATGTAAAACCTCATCAATGGAGGACGAGGAAGGAGCCTCATGAAAAGCAGTAAGATGTGCGTAAAGGTCCCAATTCGCACAGTCAAATTGCCAGCGTGGGCTACGAGGAGGTGGAGAATACAAAGGAGACATAAGGATGATTGGAAAATGATCGCTGTCATGTAAGTCCAGGAGGACAGACCAGGTGAAGTCGAGGACAGTTGAGGAAGAGCAGATGGAAAGATCGATGCAAGAGAAAGAATGAGTTCGTGGATCAAAATGGGTGGGAGTACCCGTATTTAAAACATGGAGGGGGAGAGAAGCAAGAAATGCCTCCAACTGAATGCCGCGGGAGTTACAGTGCGACCCCCCCCAGAGATAATGGTGTGCGTTAAAATCACCAAGTAACAGAAGGGGTGGCGGCAAGGAAGAAACCAGAAAAGCAACATCTGGGATAGACAATGCCCGAGAAGGGGAGAGATACAAAGAACAGAGTGTATACCACTTATTCAAGTGGATACGGGCTGCAGTGTAATGTAGAGAAGAATGAACAGTGAGCTGATGGTATGGAATACCAGTGCGTATAAGAGCACTTTCATTAAAGGTTCTATCGGGAAAAGGATCCGATGAATATAATAAATCATAGCCTGAAAAGGGACGGATAACAGCGGAGTATAATTTGGGTTCTTGTAAACAGACTCCTACAGGGAAAAACTGGGAGAGCAACACCTGAAGCGCACCCTGGTTACCCCTGAGGCCTCGGATATTCCACTGCAAATAAGTCATGATTTATGAAGAGAAAGATACAAATGAAGGTAGAGGTATCTATGGACTAATAGGGTTAGAAAAGTCCACGTTTGGAGGCAGCGGAAGACTTGTAAGAAGCGAAGGATAGGAATGTTGTGAAGGAAGGAGGGGTGTAGACGGAGATGAGATAGGAGGAGGAACAGGAGGTGAAGCGGTGTCCATCAACGTTCCAGTCTCTGTAATATATTATGCGATAGCTTCCAGTGTTTCAGTAGACAAAGATGCAGGATGTGGGACCACATTAGAGATGGAAGGAGGAGGGGGATGAGCAACAATCAGGGAGACTATGGACTGTACTATAGTAGGGGGTGAGGAAATGGAAGAGGAAACTGTCGAAGGGGTGTGGGAGGGGACAGGAGTGGAAGCGACCTGGGAAGGGGCAGTAGAGGAAGAAACTTGGGAGGGGACAGGGGATGAAGGTATTGAACGAGGAGGAGGATGAACCTCCACATATGTAACAGAACTAGTTGGAGGTGAGAAACCAGGCATAGAACCTGGGAAGGAAAAATGTGCAGGATGGAGAAAGGAAGGAGGGGAGAGAGGAGAGTTTAACAATGTTTTTTTTTTTTTTTTTGCCGGACTTCTGAGAAGAAGGGAGGCGGTGAGGATTAGGTGTTGGACGAGAGCGTGTAGACAAAGAACTGTGCGAGTGAGTAGAGGAAGAGGTGAGGACAGTATGGGGTGCCGAGGTAGGGACCTCGGAGCCAAGAACAGCAAAAGAATTCGAGACGGGTGACTGAGGATGGGGCGACCACAGAGGAAGCCACGGGAGTTGGGACCCCAGAAGTGGGGAGACGTTTAGCAACACGAGAATAGGAAATACGGGGGAGTCTCCCTTGAAGGCATAGATGAGAGACAGCCATAGCATATGAGAAGCCTTCCGCCTCTTTGAGACAACGGATTTCCCGCTCATTTAGGTAAACCTGACAATGGCGAGAGTAAGATGGATGAGCCTCACGACAGTTAAGGCAAGAGGGAGGTAGACTACAAGAAGGACTGGCATGGTCATCGGCACCACAGACTGGGCATTCGGCCACTGACCTGCAAAATTTTGCCGGATGACCAAAACGCCAGTAGTTTCTACACTGTTGCGGTGTAGGGATCACCTTTCGAACTTGTAAACGGTGACCCGCAATGTAGACCGAGGGCGGAAGGTCACGGCAGTCGAATGTTAAGCGAGCAATACTGCAAGGATATCGTCTTTGCCAGCGGGTAGGGAAGACAAAAGTGTCAACTTTGAGTATAGGAAGGTCCTGGAGCTCAAGCTGCTCCAGAATGTCATCACCACAGTTTTGGAAATTCTGTTGGACAATGGTATGGGGTAGAATAACAGTGCCACTACAAGTGTTGGGAGAATGATGTTTTTCAATAGTGACGGGAGTAGCATCATGGACGTAAGGCGAGAAAGATCACGAGCTTGGTCAGCATTCTGGACCGTAACGATGCGTGTGCCACTTTTGAGAGCGTGAAAGGCGATGTCTTTGCCCACATGGCACATGAGTGCCTTACCAATACTATTATCAGAAAGATAGGTACATAGTAGAAGTCGGTCTCAGAGTAAAAAACTTAGTACATTGTGTAGTGTGAAATATAGTGTTTAAGGGGAGTGCGTGACGAGCTGGTCGTTTCTGAGATGCATGAGAAGGAAGTAACGAAGTATCATCATGTAAGGGTCTTGGGCGTTTAGATGTGGGACCAGAATTGGTCCGTCGTGGGACAGGCGAGCAACCCGAAAATTGCCACACCATAGAGGGAGAAGCCGGAAGCAAGGTCAGAGAAGAGCGAAGGTCAGACGTATCAAAAGGGCCAGTCGGAACCCCGGTACCTGAAGTAGGTGACGAACCGGCACCAGCAAGAGGTACAGGGGTATTGGAAGTGTCTAAAGAGTGGTCCGATAACGAGGCCGGGTCAGAACAGTGTGCGGTAACAGGAAGGGGCCCGGGGGTAGTAAGTTCACGGATTGGGTCGTCCATGGTTAGGTTACTTCTTTCTTTTTCTTTTTTTTTAACCCTTTGGGGTCGGTGCCGTACTAGTACGTTTTACAAGCAGGGGTCGGTGCAGTACTAGTACACGTAAATTCTAGCGGCCTCAAATTAAGCGGGAAAACGGCTGGTAGGCCTACATATGAAAGAATGGGTGTATATGGTCAGTGTGCGCAGTATAAAAAAAATCCTGCACCACACACTGCATAATGAGAGAAAAAAACTGACCGTTTTTTTCCCTTTAAAACAGCGACTTTGCAGTCTATTTTCGTATGGTATTTATTGATGTATTCTCGTTTTCTTGGTCTCATTTGATAAAATGGAAGATATATTACAGAAATAGAGATGATTGTGATTGGTTTGACAATGACAAGTACCTTGAAATTGAGCTCAAAGTAGCAAAAATGTTCGATTTTTGCCGATGTTCAAGAGTAAACAAATCACAACATGCGTCCAATACACATCAAATGGCGAGTCTAATATTCATGCACAAGTGCACTGATATTATTTATACCATTTTTACAATGATGCAGTTGTATACATAGCAGTAAATCTTCTATTTTTTGAATAAAAATTCAAAATGGAAAGCAAAAGTAAAGAGGGGCTTGGAGACGTGACTAATGAACAGAGAAGATGTTATTTTAATGCCAGGAATGTCTGCCTTGTTTATTTTGGACCCTATTTTGAAATTGGCATCATTTGAAATTTGTGTGAAATTGGCCAAATTGCCATTTTCTGACCACTATTTTGGGTTTTTGAAATTGGTAAATAGGTGGTTTCTTCTACTCAATCGATAGAAGAAATGGAGTTCTAGCGAAATAGCTATGATTTTAGTGGACTGGAACATTGGAATTGGCCAAAAATAGGGCTCAAAATTGGCGAAATCGCCGATGCGTAAACATCTTCAAGACCGATAACTTCACGAGGGCATAATTCCATAAGTTTTCATTCAAATTTCATATTTTTGGTGTCGTTATGATTGGAAAAAGATTCTCTATCATTTCAAAAGAAAAAATTATTATTATTTTTTCCAAACAAATTTCGACCCTGAGAACGTGTTTCCGAGAAGGCCTGTCGACCCCCAAAGGGTTAAAAGAAAGAAAAGAAAATAAAAAGAAAAAAAAGAATAAAAAAAGGGGGAAATGTGGAGGAATAGCTTCTAGGAGGAATGAAAGGGGCATAAATCCCCCTCCATGCCCAAGAGGATCTCAGCACTGCAAGTAGTGCAGATGCGGCATGGAACCCGTGCCATACTCTACCCTTCATGCCAGTAAAAGAGCAATCCGGGATAGCAATCTCACATCCACTGAGCCACCTCGGCGGACAAAAGAGGGCGACCGGACACCTGCCACAAAGCATATGTACCTCCTTCAGCCACCACCCTGGAATCCGAAAGGTGGCCTCCAGAGATACACCCGTCGCCCGAAAGACACCCAAAGCCACCCCCGGGAGACTGGAGAGGGATCGGGACATCCCCAGGTGATCCAGATTCCACGGCAAACTACACCACCGCCAAGAACCTCAACGGAATGGGATGGACCATGGTACTCTTCCCCCTACCTAGGAACCAGAATGCCTGTGAAGAGAATCCCACAGGTTAAAAACGGGAAGGGAATAAGGGAGGGATGAGGAGGAGGAGGAGGAGGAGGAAAGGGAAAAAGGGAGGATGGGGAAGATGGGATAGGGGAGGGGGATTGGGGGGTAATTAGGTTCAATCTGAGGAAGAAGGCCAAAAGGTCTAATTCTTCAGACCAAGAGCCTCTTCACCACGCCAAGGAGCCCCCCTTGAAGAGGAGGAGAAAGGGATAGGGAATAGGGAAGGGAGGAGTGGGGGGTAATTGGGTTCAGTCTGAGGAAGGAGACTCAAGGGTTTAATTCCTGAGACCAAGAGCCTCTTTGCCACGTCAAGGAGCCCCCCTTGAAGAGGAAATACTTGTATAGGATTTGCAAAGGAGTGATCACAGGTGTGGTTGATGATGACTTGGCTGCTCTTGAACCCTGTCCACTGTGTGTGTCAAGGTGGAATACTTTATGGAGTAGGATCCTTAGGCTGTATGTGGCAATATCAAGACCCAGTCAGGAGCTGAAAAGAGTCGTCATTATGATTTTAAAGTTCAGTGCTCCAATATGGTTCCACATCAAGCTGCACTCTTATGTCAGACACAGTCCAAAGAACATCTTCCAGTCACTGCAATTTATGAGACATCTAAAGAGTGAAGTAAAGAAGACTGTCCAAAGAAATCCTAACTTTGCTCACACAGATCAGCTGCTTCTTTGTATGTGTGCTGATGAAGACATGACAGTGAGAGACAAAGCTGTCTCAATGTTAAGAAAAATTAGAGAAGAGAATCAGCAGACAGAAGAAAGTACTGAGAGCTCTGATGAGGATGGAGAAGATTCTGCTGATGCTGTTGACGAGGACTTGTTAATCTACACTGATGATGAGGATGACAGTGAAGATGAAGAGAATGACAATGTGCCTCCTATTGTCAACTCAAGAAAGGTAGTGATTCCCAAACTAAAGTGGCAAGCAAAGAACTATCATTCCATGATTGACTGGAAGACTGAACTCAAAATTGAGTCTCCTATCATTGCTTCTCTATCAGATCAACAGGTTCTGAAAATTATTGAGACTCCACTGGAGGTGCCCAAGTGGCAAAACAATTCAAGCTGTTGAGAGAGGGATAAAATTGATGACTGAACCTTGCACTGAAGTGACTGGACAGAAGGCAAGAGATGGATATATCAGGCAAAGAATATTTTCCAGGAAAGTGATGCCCAAGTTCCGCACCAAGAAAGACTTCACTTATAACTTGTAATAGTTTAACCCTTTGGGGTCGACAGGCCTTCTCGGAAACCTGTTCCTGGGGTCGAAAATTTTTTGGAAAAAAAAAAAATAATAATTTTTTCTTATGAAATGATAATCTTTTTCCGATCATAACTCCACGAAAATTATGAAATTTGATCGAAAACTAACAGAATTATGCTTTCGCGAAGTTAGCAGTATCGACGACATTTACGCATCGGCGGTTTCGCCCACTTTGAGCCCTATTTTCGGCAAATTCCAATGTTTCAGTCTACTAAAATTATAGCTATTTCGCTAGAACTCCAATTCTTCTATCGATTGAGTACAAGAAACCGCCTATTTATCAATTTCCACTACCCAAAATAATGGTCAGAAAATGGCAATTTGGCCAATTTCACACAAATTTCAAACGATGCCAATTTCTAAATAGGGTCCAGAATAAACAAGGCAGACATTCCTGGCACTAAAATAACATCTTCTCTGTTCATTAATCACGTCTCCAGGCCCCTCTTACATTACTTTTGCTTTTCATTTTGAATTTTTATTCTCACAAAAATTAGAAGATTTACTGTTATGTATACAACTGCATCATTGTAAAAATGGTATAAATAATATCAGAGCACTTGTGCATGAATATTAGACTCGCCAGTTGATGTGTATTGGACGCATGGTGTGATTTGTTTACTCTTGAACATCGTCAAAAATCGAACATTTTCGCTACTTTGAGCTCAATTTCAAGGTACTTGTCATTGTCATACCAATCAAAATCATCTCTATTTCTGTAATATATCTTCCATTCTATCAAATGAGACCAAGAAAACGAGAATACATCAATAAATACCATACGCAAATAGACTGTAAAGACGCTGTTTTAAACGAAAAAAACTGTCAGAGTTTTTTTTCTCTCATTATGCAGTGTGGTGCAGGATTTTTTTATACTACGCACACTGACCACATCGACCCATTCTTTCATATGTAGGGCTACCAGCCGTTTCCCACTTAATTTGAGGCCGCTAGAATTTACGCGTACTAGTACAGCACCAACCCCTGCTCGTAAAACGTACTAGTACGGCACCGACCCCCAAAGGGTTAAAATTAAATAGTTGATGATTGATATAACCCATGTACATTTGATTATACAATCTTCACAACCAAAAATTATATAAACCATGTACACTTGATCATTACTCTGACAACCAATAATTTATAACTAATTGCTTTCAATGGTGTATAAATGGGTAAATGGGCATGAAATGGTCTGAAATTTTGCACAGAAGTTTGCTGTGACCATACAAATGCCTGAAAAGTGCAGCTTGCATCTCTAAAATTTGCATTTTTTCAATGCTCTCTACAGTATACCCATTACTTACCTTAACCCTTTGACTGTCGCGACCCCAAATCCTAAATTGTCTCTCTGTTGCAAAATATTTGGGAAAAAAAAAAAATCTTATGAAATGATAGAGAATCTTTTCCTAATGATAATGATATCAAAAGTACGAAATTTGATGGAAAACGTACAGAATTACGCTCTCGTGAAGTTAGCGATCTCGGCGATATTTACGCATCAGCAATTTCACTCACTTTGAGCCCTATTTTCGGCATTTTCCATTGTTCCAGTCGACCAAACTCATAGCTATTTCTTTAGAACTCCAATTGTTCTATCGACTGAGTACAAGAAACCGCCCATTTATCAATTTCAACTACCCAATAAAGTGGTCAGAAATTGGCAATTTGGCCAATTTCACGCAAATTAAAAAAGATGCCAATTTCAAAATAGGATCCAGAATGAACAATGCAGACATTCCTGGCACTAAAATAACATTTTCTCTGTTCATCAGTCACGTCTTCAGGCCCCTCTTAAAATACTCTTGTTTTCTATTTTGAATTTTTATTCACACAAAAAATAGAAGATTTACTGCAATGCAGACTACTGCATTATTGTAATACAGTGGTCCCTCGGTTTTTGCTGAAAATTCGTTCCAGAATGCTGCTCAAGTGCCATTACCAAACGAATTTACTTCCTTAAGAAATAATGTCACGTAGGTTAGTCTATTTCAGACCCCCAAAAATACACTTGGAACAGCACTTACGAAAATACACTTACATAAATGTTCAAGTTTGAAGATGCACAAAAACCGAGGGACCGCTGTAGTTGTATAAATACTAATGTCAACCCATTCGTGACTTCGTATCAGAATGGTCAGTTGGACACTTATTGGACAATGTTTACTCTTGAACAGTGGCCAAAATCGAACATTTCCGCTATTTTGACCTCAATTTCAAGGTCCTTTTCATCGTGAAACCAATCAAAATCATCTCTATTTCTGTAATATGTCTTCCATTCTATCAAATGAGACCAAGAAAACGAGAATACAACCATAAATACTATACGAAAATACACCTCAAAGTTGGCGTTTTAATCCAAAAACACGATCAGAGGTTTTTTTTATCATTATGCACTGCGTGCTGCAAGATTTTTTTTTATACTGCACACACTGACCACACAGACCCATTCTCTTACATGTGGGCCTACCAGCTTTCTCCCGCTTGATTTGAAGCCGCTAGAATTTTGGCGTATTAATACGTAAAAAACACTGGCTCGTAAGACGTATACTATATACAACCTAAACAGTCAAAAGGTTAAAATATTTGTAGTCTTAATGTAGGGTGAGAGGCGAGTAAATGAGATAAAACGAATAAACGAGAGAAAGAATGAGTACATGAGAGAGGAGAGACGAGGAGTATGTAAACAAAGAGACGAACACGTCTGATTTTGGTTCATACATGTTTGTATTATACCATAATACAAACACTTTACATTGTGTACAAGTTGTCTCCACGTTGATACAGTAGAATAAATAAAGAGGAACACTCCCATTCTCATGTAACACCATTTTTAGAAGAAATGACACTCTGAGTGAAGGCATACAAAAGGAATAATTTTCTAGTTACCCCAGTAATAATATAGTCTACACATTTTCTCTGATGTTGGACTAGAGAAAATGTTATTCTTGCCATCACTCCTACAATTTGCCTGGCTACCACATCTCATATTTATGTTAATTTATTCTACTGTGGGGTGTATTTATCATGTTTATATGTTGTGTAGTGTGTTTCTTATATAATTTTTAAAAAAAAATATCATAGATGGATTAATGGAAATGTCTATATTAACGTAATATACGATATTTAATGCGCCCAAGAGATTATTATTATTATGGAGTCTTCAAGAGTAGAAAGACTCTTAGTGATTTTAATGTGTACCTGCACGCCAGTACAGTGTGTAAGTAGTATACAGTGGACCCCCAGATTACATCATTATTTTGTTCCAGAATGCTGTTCAAGTGCCGTTACCGAACGAATTTGTTCCCATAAGGAATAATGTAAATTAGATTAGTCCTTTTAGACCCCCAAAAATACACTTACAAAAGCACTTACAAAAATACACTTAAATAATTGTTTGAGTTTGGAGCAGTACGTAATCCGGGGGTCCATTGTACAGTGGTCCCTCGGTTTTCGCCGAAAATTCGTTCCAGAATGCTGGTCAAGTGCCATTACCGAACGAATTTACTTCCTTTAAGAAATAATGTCACGTAGGTTAGTCTATTTCAGACCCCCAAAAATACACTTGCAACAGCACTTACGAAAATACACCTACATAAATGTTCGAGTTTGGAGATGCACGAAAATCGAGGGACCACTGTACAGTGGACCCCCGAGTTTCGAAAGGTTCTTACTTCGTAAACATCGTGTTTCGTAAGCTTTTTACGACTTCGAGAATCGTAAAACCGCTCGTGTTTCGTAACGTATTAGACCTGTCCGCCTGCTCCGCGCCTGCGCGGGACGCAGGACGCCGCCAGTGAAGCGTTGTTTACCATTGAGAGAACATTACCTAGCGCGCTCTTTCAAACATTCACACTACATTTGGTGTTTTTTTTGGTGCTTTAGTGATTGTCACTGTGAAATAAGTCACCATGGGTCCAAAGAAGCTTCCTAGTGGCACCCCTGTGGTAGCATTCATGGAGGGAGTGTAGCATTCATGCAGGGAGTGTAGCAGGCATGCAGGGAGTTTAGCATTCATGCAGGGAGTTTAGCAGCCATGCAGGGAGTTTAGCAGGTATGCAGGGAGTGTAGCATTCATGCAGGGAGGTTAGCATTCATGCAGGGAGTGTAGCAGCCATGCAGGGAGTTTCGCAGGTATGCAGGGAGTGTAGCATTCATGCAGGGAGTTTAGCATTCATGCAGGGAGTGTAGAATTCATGCAGGGAGTGTAGCATTCATGCAGGGAGTGTAGCAGGCATGCAGGGAGTATAGCATTCATGCAGGGAGTGTAGCATTCATGCAGGGAGTGTAGCATTCATGCAGGAGTGTAGCATTCATGCAGGAGTGTAGCATTCATGCAGGGAGTGTAGCATTGATGCAGGGAGTGTAGCAGGCATGCAGGGAGTGTAGCAGGCATGCAGGGAGTTTAGCATTGATGCAGGGAGTTTAGCATTGATGCAGGGAGTTTAGCAGGCATGCAGGGAGTGTAGCTTTCATGCAGGGAGTGTAGCAGACATGCAGGGAGTGTAGCAGGCATGCAGGGAGTGTAGCAGGCATGCAGGGAGTGTAGCATTCATGCAGGGAGTGTAGTAGGCATGCAGGGAGTGTAGCAGGCATGCAGGGAGTGTAGCAGGCATGCAGGGAGTGTAGCAGGCATGCAGGGAGTGTAGTAGGCATGCAGGGAGTGTAGCAGGCATGCAGGGAGTGTAGCAGGCATGCAAGGAGGTAGCAGGCATGCAGGGAGTGTAGCAGGCAGGAGTGGCATGGGAGTGTAGCAGGCATGCAGGAGTGTAGAGGCATGCAGGTGTAGCAGGCATGCAGGGAGTGTAGCAGGCATGCAGGGAGTGGGGATTTCCTCGTAGAGGCTGAAGAATTCCTCCCCAACAAGTGTTTAATTGTGATGAAACAGGCCTGTTTTGGAAGAAAATGCCCAAGAGGACCTTCATTACTCATTACTCTATCTTCCAGATGCCTGCAACTCTTCAATAAAGGTAAGTAAATGTATATATATATATATATATATTGTTTTTAATTATTTTATATGTGAATATTTTTTTGTGGAACGGATTAATTGTATTTACATTATTTCTTATGGGAAATAATGGTTCGAATTTCGAAAACTTTGTGTTAAGTACTAGCTCCTGGAATGGATTAATTACGATACTTGGGGGTCCACTGTATTTAGATACAAGTACACGTAAGTATAATTATCAGAATACATGTAAAATATGCAATAACTTTAAAACACTTGAAATTTTTTAAAGTTTCCAGACATAATAGAGAGATGTGCTCACGGAGAATGTAAATAAACTGGGTGGGGCGTGCCGTATTAGAAAGACGGGGGAAGCTGTATAGCGAGTTTTGGTCATACTAATTTGAAATAGCCGTATTAGCAGAATGTCATAAAGTGGGGCCCTACTGTATAATATATTAATGAAAAAATCTAAGCCTTAAGATTAAAATTAGTGAGTTTGTTAAAAAAATATGTTACTGCATTACTTGAAAGCAATCTTTCATACAATATTAAAATTAATTACTTATTCAATAATTTGGAATTAGAATCTTAAATAAACTAACTTATATCAGCTTTATACATTTACTTTTATCAGCACATTCTTTATTTATCAATACTAAATGCATCCAAAAAATCAAATCATGTTTTTTAAAGGCAGTGTATGAAGTATGATAAGGGTATGGTGCATTCAATACTTCTCTGGAACACTGCAAAACATTACAGAAGAATCCATGAAGTTTAGTACAGTGGACCCCCGAGTTTCGTAAAAACTTCACTCCTGAAGTCTGCTCAAGTGCCATTACCGAACGAATTTACTCCCTTAAGGAAAAATTTCACGTAGGTTAGTCTATTTCAGACCCCCAAAAATACACTTCCACAAGAACTTACAAAATTATACTTACATAATTGCACGATTTCCGGGGTATTCGTTAACCGAGGGTCCACTGTACACTGTTTGACCTTAGGGAACAAATCTATGGTACATCATGTATTACTCAGTATGTACTGGAAAGAGATGATGCAATACTCCACGAGACAGTTTCGAGAGATTAAGCAACCCATAGTATTTACATACATATATAAGCAAACAATAATTACATGAGCATATATAATTTCACTCACTTTTCTGCACACCGATTAATTAATGATACAGAAGACTATAAAATACAGTGTGCTAAAAAAATGCAACTATTTTTTTTTTAATTTATGAGTAAATAATTTAAATGATGAAGCACTGACATGGTACAATACATTATCCTGTGAAGTACATATAGCATAATAATCACACCCTAAAAAAACAATTAGTACTACAAAATAGGTATGTAGACAGACAGGGCAACAGAAATAACAAAAAAGGCACAATACCGTGACTGGAACAATACACACACAACCCGCACATATAAAAAGAGAGGAGCTTACGACGACGTTTCGGCCCGACTTGGACCATTTACAAAGTCACATCGGGCCGAAACGTCGTCGTAAGCTCCTATCTTTTTATATGTGCGGGTTGTGTGTGTAGGGCAACAGAAAATTAAAAAAAAAAAAAAAAAAGTTAACCCTTTCACTGTTGGTACCCCTGAAATGAAAAATGCTGATAATGCTGGGATTTAAAAAAATCTTTAAAATAAGAAGCACATTTTTCTGGTGGTAATAAAATAAAAGATTTTTTCCTATCAGTACTTACCGAGCTATGAATTTATGGAGTTGAAGGCCACTGACCACAACATCGGCAACAGCTGTGCATTACGTACTTTGTTTTCTTACACTTTTTTCTGTGGTTTTCTATTTTTTTCCATTTTCCATTACCTATCGTGGTCCATGGGACCTATATTATGCACAATGCATGTATGGCCGCTCATTGTATACAACATAATACCCTCACTGTGTCACCAACACACTGTTCACAAAATATGTACATACAGTGGACCCTCAGTGTTCGTCCTGCTCCAAACTCACCCTTTTATGTAAGTGTATTTTTTTAAATGCTTTTGTAAGTGTATTTTTGGGGTCTAAAAGGACTAGTCTACTTTACATTATTCCTTATGGGAATAAATTCGTTTGGTAATGGCACTTGAACAGCATTCTGAACGAAAAAATAACGAAAACCGGGGGTCCACTGTATATACAACAATGTAAACACACACAGGTCCAAATGTTTCACATTACCACTGTTCACACATATATATACAGTGGACCCCCGGTTTTCGTGATTTTTTTGTTCCAGAATGCTGTTCAAATGCCATTACCAAACGAATTTATTCCCTTAACCCTTTCGAGGTCGGTGCCGTACTAGTACGTTTTACAAGCAGGGGTTGGTGCCATACTAGTACGCCCAAATTCTAGCGGCCTCAATTTAAGCAGAAAACGTCTGGTAGGCATATATATGAAAGAATGGGTCTGTGTGGTCAGTATGCGCAGTATAAAAAAAATCCTGCAGCACACACTGCATAATGAGAAAAAAAAACTAACCGTTTTTTTTCAATTAAAACAGCGACTTTGCAGTCAATTTTCGTATGGTATTTATTTATGTATTCTCGTTTTCTTGGTCTCATTTGATAGAATGGAAGATATATTACAGAAATAGAGATGATTTTGATTGGTATGACAATGACAAGTACCTTGAAATTGAGCTCAAAGTAGCGAAAATGTTCGATTTTTGACGATGTTCAAGAGTAAACAAATCACACCATGCGTCCAATACACATCAACTGGCGAGTCTTATATTCATGCACAAGTGCTCTGATATTATTTATACCATTTTTACAATGATGCAGTTGTATACATAACAATAAATCTTCTATTTTTGTGTGAGAATAAAAATTCAAAATGGAAAGCAAAAGTAATGGAACAGGGGCCTGGAGACGTGGCTAATGAACAGAGAACATGTTATTTTAGTGCCAGGAATGTCTGTCTTGTTTACTCTGGACCCTATTTTGAAATTGGCATCGTTTGAAATTTGTGTGAAATTGGAAAATTGCCATTTTCTGACCACTATTTTGGGTAGATGAAATTGGTAAATAGGCGGTTTCTTGTACTCAATAGATAGAAGAAATAGAGTTCTAGTGAAATAGCTATAATTTTAGGAGACTGAATTTGTCGAAAATAGGGCTCAAAGTGGGTGAAATCGCCGATGCGTCAGTGTCATAGATACCACGAACTTTGCAAAAGTATAATTCCGTTAGTTTTCGATCAAATTTCATAATTTTGGTGGTGTTATGATCGGAAAAAGATTCTCTATCATTTCATAAGAAAAAATAATTTTTTTTTTCCAAAAAATTTTTGACCCCAGGAACACGTTTCCGAGAAGGCCTGTCGACCCCCAAAGGGTTAAGGAATAATGTAAAGTAGACTAGTCCTTTTAGACCCCAAAAATACACTTACAAAAGCATTTACAAAAATACACTTACATAAAAGGGCGAGTTTGGAGCATCACGAAAACCGGGGGTCCACTGTACATATTTATAGGCCCTGGTCATGTTCCTAGAACTGTTTCCTTCTGTGGAAGTCCTTGAAACGTGGCCCCATACACAGCGGTGTTTTGCACTCTGTGCACACCATGTATGTGCACAGACAAAACATCTCTTTTTGACCTCATTTCTCTTTGTCTATAGCAGCATGTGTTAGTAGGAAGTGATCACCAAACCTCAAATGAGAGGGTATTTGGTGATCAGTACAATTGTGCATTTGCAGTGCAGGTGTTGTGACCTGATATGTCTGTATTATTTGTCAAACACAAACATAAGTGGGCATATGGTGCTTTGTAGCTGGTCCTGACCTGGTACATATTGTATGCATTGAGCATTGCAATGTCCACAAGATGGAAGAAAAGTTTCATGTGACACTTGTACCTCTTGCAGACACAATCAGCAAACCCAATCTGCATGTTACATTTGTCCACCAAATTCATTGGTAGTGTAATCCATAGTAGCAGCTGGTCTCAGAATGAGTTCATTGGAGTTTCTATTCAGCTTTCCTGTCTTTCATTTCGTGCTGATGCATTGTTGTCAACAATGTCACATTACATTTGTCATGCCAGTGAAATGCCACAATGTCATCATAATGAAACACCTGCACTTCACTGGTACCATGCCTGTGTTGAACCCAAATGTATGTTTACATGTTCCATGCACTGTACCCCACAAGCCTGTCATGTTCACATGCAGGAAACCACTGAGTAAGGAACCTGTGTACCAGATACAGTGGACCCCTGAAAATCGAACATTCTTTGTTCCAGAATGCTGTTCAAATGCTGTTACCGAACGAATTTATTCCCATAAGGAATAATGTAAATTAGATTAGTCCATTTCAGACCCCAAAAAAGACACTTACAAAAGCACTTACAATAATAAACTTACATAATAGGTCGAGTTGAGAGGCGTTCGATTTCCGGGGGTCCACTGTATCTGTATATAATGTATGCCCCTTACCAAGATATACTCCCATCATTTTTCTCACCACATCACCTGAGACGCCTAATAGCATCCTGGTATCTATCAATGTTTTGCTTCCTGTGTACACTGATCCAATACCAGGTTAGTTTCATAATCACATAATAAGAAGAGCTTAACACCAAGCTCTTGCTTGGCATATACTGCTTGAACAGGATCAAAGACTCATCAAAGGCAAAGTTCCTGAAGAGATGAAAATACTCAATGAACTTATGATTGAGATACATAAAAACATACCTAATTTTATATAACATGTCATTTTCTCTCTTCTAATAATGTTCTGCTTATGTTGCTTTGTTTATCCACCACTTCTTTCCTTCCCTCTTTCCTCTCGGTCATCTATTTTCTACCAGATATTTTTTTCAATCAGCCTGAACATGACCCTCGTGAATTCGCAAGCTCGCTCCTCTGTGCCACCATTTGTTGCTATCATATGTAGTAGCAGGATAAATCTGGCTGCTGGTTACTTGTGACTGGTTATGGTGGCTGTGTGAGGGTTGTGAATGTGACTGTGGGTTGTTGGGTGTGGGACATGGCTCTCAGCCTGGACTGGTGCCATATGCCTTTTTGTGCCATTACCTGCTACCACATGTCCACAGCCCACTACCCATGCCAACTGATCCACCATCATCGTCACTATCACTGTCTGTCACTAGTGTTGGGTCCTGGGATGTACTATATCCATTGGGGATAACAATGGGCACACTACCAGACCGTGTGCAGTGCGATATACATTGAAGCTTCACAGAAAAAGATCTACATCACTATCATCATTACTCATTACGTGTACACAAATGAAGCGAACTCTTCCACACAACAAATTACAGTCGGAGTCCCTCAAGGAAGTGTCCTGGGGCCACTCCTATTCCTCATTTACATAAATGACCTACCGAATGCATCACAACTACTCAAACCCATTTTATTTGCAGATGACACAACATATGTCTTCTCTCACCCAAATCCAGTTATACTGGCCAACACTGTTAATGCCGAATTACAGAAAATATCAACATGGATGACAACTAACAAGCTTACTCTCAATACTGACAAGACCTACTTCATACAGTTTGGAAGCAAAGCCACAAATGTTCCACTTAACATAACGCTCAATGGTACACCCATCACAAGACTCACAGAGGGAAAATTCCTAGGAATCCACCTTGACAGCAGCCTTTAATTCCAAACACATATACAACAAATTTCCAAGAAAATCTCAAAGACAGTAGGCATATTATCTAAGATACGCTACTATGTACCTCAACCAGCTCTCCTTGCACTATACCACTCACTCATCTACCCTTATCTCACTTATGGAATCTGTGCATGGGGATCTACAACATTAAACCACCTTAGACCACTCATAACCCAGCAAAAGGCCGCAGTCAGAATGATAACAAATTCCCACTCTAGACAGCATACTCCACCAATATTCAAAAGCCTAAAACTACTCACCATAAAGAACATTCACACTTATAATTGTGCCTACTACATACATAGAACTCTACATTCTAATATAAACCCTCCACTCAAAATTCTCCTCACCAACCTTAATAGGACCCATGACCATAACACAAGAAACGGATCACATTTTGATGTACCCCGCATCCATAGCAACCTATGTAAAAATTCAATGCACATAAAGGGCCCCAGATTCTCGAACGCATTACCAGAAAATACAAAAATAACCTTGTCTCAGAATCATTTTAAGACTCTTCTCAAAAACCACCTATTCACCCTTACCTAAATACAGTGGTACCTCGACTTACGATATTTTTTCATTCCAGAATGCTGTTCAAGTGCCATTACCAAACGAATTTATCTCCTTAAGAAATGTTGTAAAATAGACTAGTCCTTTTAGACCCCCAAAATTACACTTACAAAAGCATTTAAAAAAATAAACTTACATAAAAGGGTGAGTTTGGGGACCATCGTAAGTCGAGGTACCACTGTACTCGTAATCAAAAAATACTCATTGTTATTTCCCCTATAAGATAATTCCATTTTTATTATAATTATGTACGATAATATTACTTTCAAAAATGCCCAGTATTTTTTTCCTATAAGATAATCTCAATTTGTACTATTATAACATTGTAATATTACCCCTACTACCAAAATTCATTCAGAATTCTGTTAAATTACCAACGAATTTACTCCAAATTTAAAATAACTATCTTACCAAAATTACAATTTACAAGCATTTCAAAATAAACTTCATAAATATTTGACCATTACCGTAACTTATTACCATTACTCACCATAAACTAATACGATTCTGTAAATTAACTCTAAAATACTAAAGTTATTTCCAAATAATTTCAATTTTACTATTACATACCATCTACTAAACACTTCTAATGTAGTGTCACCATACTATAATTAACCAAATGAAATATCATCATATTATGTACATAGTCCATAAGTTTTTAGATTAAGCTGCCCGTTTTGCCCTGGCATGTCAGTGGCTCTCCTTGCACTTCTATGTAAATCTCTATGTAAAATTGCGAAGAAATAAAAATTATTATTACTATTATTATTATTATTATTATTATTATTATTATTATTATTATTATTATTATTATTAATTAGAATGACTGCACAAATTTTCAACAGTCAACCAAAATGTTTATATTATGATTGGTAATAGTCTTCAATAGATCAGCGAAAAAAAAAAAGAGAAATTAAACAGTACACAAAATGAACACAATGAACATCACTGATGAGGACTAGATGTCTCAAGCATGGGAAAGCAAAGTTGAGGTACAAAGCAACAAAAAAAGGAAGCAATCATGCATGCCATCCCCTTGGCAACCAACTGTCATTGCACTTACCTTAAGCCTAGACTTGGCTGAAGACATAGCACATTTTTGGACTTCGAAAAGTTAATCCTGCATAGTTTTATATTTTCATCTCAAGTAACAGCAAACTTGAATTACTGGCACATACATTTTTTAATCCTGATGAAGGGATCTGCAAAATATTACTTTATTCCACAAGGAAAAATGTACTTGTGATGAAAAAATTAAATCTTGCAGTTAGAGAAATTGGAACAGTTTTAATACTCACTTATAGAAACCAAGCTAAAAGTCATTCTGAGATGACATTCAATTTTGGTTTATGATGCTTTTACAAATTTAAATATAACTAACATACAGAAGAATGGGAAAAGAAGAGGGAAAAGAGTGGAGGAGGATACAGCAGTGGGTAAACAGGAAAAAGAAAGATAAGAAAGATTAATTGTCTTGACTACTTTAGGTGGGTTTTAGGGAAGTAATTTATGTCACATAGTGACAAACATGGTTCCTCCCCACCACTGTCTTAGCTCAATACAAGTTGATATGCACTACCTTCAATATTTTATAGTCAGATTCAGATTATTTATTTCAGCACGCTACAATGTTTGTACAGATATGGGCGACATTTAGGTGTGCATGCAGAAAGCCCTTAGTATGCAGAGCATTTCAGGCAAACTTAAGCCTAACTCAAGATTAATAAAGCAATAATTGATTGCTTATACAGTGGACCCTCGGTTTTCGTTGAAAATTCTTAACAGAATGCTGTTTGAGTGCCGTTACCGAACGAATTTGTTCCCATAAGGACAAATGTAAATTAGATTAGTCATTTCAAAAACCCAAAAATACACTTACAAAAGCACTTACGAAAATACACTTACATAATTGTTCGAGTTTGGAGGTGAACGAAAACTGAGGGTCCACTGTATATAAAGTCTCTAAATGGTCATACAAATTTAGGAATTACGAGGAACACAAGAGAACTGGTTAGCATATTAATGCATTCTATATAACATTTATTGAGTTTAACTGTTGTAAGAATTACAAGTTAGATTATGATTACAGGTAATGAGGATTCTAGCATATTAACATATTTTGAACACTTTCAATGTATTTAATAGTTGTGAGGATTACAGATAATGAGAATAAGAATATATAGCTTTTCATATGCTTGTGGTAATGAGAAAGTGAATACATATAGTTTTATCATATTTAGCTGTTGTTGGGAATTATTAGGGAAAGAAGGTGATTTTTTATGGTAGTTTTGAAGATGATGGCAGAGAGAGAGAGAGAGAGAGACCCTGGAGATTCCTGGCAGGGAGTTCCAGATTTTGGGTTCTTTTATGCACAATGAGTTTTTACAAAGATTAAGCCAGACCCTGGGTATGTCATAGAGATTTTTGTGTCTAGTATTTTGTCTATGGGTTCTGCTGCAACTATCAAAGTGCTTCAGGTCAGAATTAATATCAGAATTTATTTTTCTGTATATGTAGGATGTACAGTAGTAAGAGTGAATGCTTTGTTTAGTAAGTAGATTTAAGTCTCCAAAGAGTGGGGGGAGGGGTGTTGTCTGGCAGCAGACTGTGTGATCATTTGTCATGTTCATTGGTGCCTACAGTTTATAATATGCACTCTTCACAAGATCCAAAGATAGTGAGCAGGATTCAAACCCAGTCTGCTATCTAACACCTGATGACTATTGAAAGAAAATGGAATATTTACTGGTCAGCATGTAGGCCACTACTACTAGCCAACAGGCTGCAAACTCTTTATGGGTGTCTTCTGTTGTTCTTGCAGGCATCAGCTATGGCTACAGAGTTGTAATTTCTTCTGTTGGATGTTGTAGTAGCTATCAAGATTCTTCTAGATGTTCAATCAAATATCTGCAGGGATGATCCCACTTTATCTAGCAATGTAGCTAGAGCACTTGTCTACATAAGTTTCTCCATGAATCACCACATAGAAAGAACTGATGCAAATTTGCTCATTTCTATTGCATTGTGGAAGTGATGTTTTTTCATCTATTTTAACTGTTCCCACATTATCACACAACTATTTTTTTTCTTTGACTGGAGGAGAGGCAGCATTCATTGTACATTTTGATAAACATTTTATTTTTTTTTATTAACACATAGGCCGTTTCCCACCAAGGCAGGGTGGCCTGACAAAGAAAAACTTTCATCATCATTTACTCCATCACTGTCTTGCCAGAGGCATGCTTACACTACAGCTACAAAACTGCAACATTAACACCCCTCCTTCAGAGTGCCGGCACTGTACTTCCCATCTCCAGGAATCAAGTCCGGCCTGCCAGTTTCCCTGAATACCTTCATACATGTTACTTTGCTCACACTCCAACAGCACAACAAGTCATAAAAACTATGTCTCCACTCACTCCTATTTAACATGCTCACACACGCTTGCTGGAAGTCCAAGCCCCTTGCAGACAAAACCTTCTTTACCCCCTCCCTACAACCTTTCCTAGGCTGACTCCTACCCCGCCTTCCTTCCACTGCAGATTAATAATACAGGTTAATAATCCAAATAAAATCTTCCTTCTCTTAACATTAAAAAATTTTAACAATAAATTTTTATTAAATTGTTAAAGCAAAATCTGAAAAAAATTTCTCCACCGAAATGAAACAAAATGCCATATTTTTTAAATGTGAAATGCTATAACCCATTTGCATAATATATTGGAATTTGTTACTTACACTTAACTTGGAGGCAACTGGAACAATGAGGCTAGTAGAGGCAGGTGCAACTGGCACATATCCACCAAGATTTTCAGGATACTTCATGATGAATGGGATGGAGAACCTACCGCTCATTGAAGGTGACACCAGTATAACCTGAGTAATCTTTAAGCTGGTCATAAAGGTGTGCAGATAATCAGCTGGCTCATCTATCTGTGCATTTTGGGTCTTCCCAAACCCTTGTAAATCAAACAAAACAAATGTAAGCAAAAAAATACAAACTAAGCAAATAGATGCCTAATAAAACACTATAATCTATATACAGTGGAACCTCTGGTCATGACCATAATTCGTTCCAAAACTCTGGTCGTGACCCGATTTGGTCATGACCCGAACATAATTTCCCCATTGGATTGTATGTAAATACAATTAATCCGTTCCAGACCCTACAAACAAAAATAGTTAATTATACCACAGAATGCACAGTGTACTAGTAAACTAAATGTAAAAACCTTGAATAACACTGAGAAAACCTTGAACATAGAAAACTAACACTGCACAAGTCCATTCTAGACCCCTACAAACCGTTCACTGTAAACAGTTTTTTTTAAGTTTTAAGCACAGGAAAAATAATCAAATTTTGAAAAATCCTTAATTATACAAAATAATGCACAGTTTAATAGAGAAAAACCTTAAACTGTCCAAACGTAGATCTACGTTCACTCGCGTAGCACTCCGAACGTAGATCTACGTTTTATTTTATATGCCTTCAAATTTGGCACGATAGGCCTGAGTCACCTAAACATGAGAGAATGGGTCTGCGCACTCAGTGTGTGCAGTATTAAAAAAATCTGGGACCACTTAGTACTTTGTGGGAGCACCAGTTCAATTGAGCGCCAGCTAGAGCAAATAGCGTGGCAAACACCAGGGATTCACTGATGTCATGTCATATTAACACTCCCCTTTTAAGAGGAAAATGATGCTGATCCAAAATTTAGTGGCTGTGAGATGGATGTGGCCACAAGTGATCGAGGAAATATCAAAAACCTCGATAATAACCCATGCACAACATTTGTGCAACATCCTTTCATTTTTTATACCACTGGTAGTGTCATCCTGCCAGAATGTCCTATAACCTATGCCCTAAGTAAAGAGAAACGATTCTAGAATGTGTAATACGTATTCGTCAGGCCAGCTGGCTGGCTGGCTGGCTGACTGGCTGACTGACTTTGGGTCTCTTCATCTGTATCTGTCTATCTCTGTCTCTGTCTATCTGTCTGTCTCTCTCTCTCTCTCACAAGTACACATAAGTACAGTTATCATACAGTGTAAATTACCTAGGATAACCCAAAAAATCCAGTGCTATACACTGTGCTTGTAGATATAAGACATAATACGCATGACTGGCAAGTAATACCATGTTCACTTATCAGGAATCAGATGTAACTGCATCCTGTGTTATAACTGTTGGTTCATGAGCCGCCCTCTGAAACAGAGACAAGCAGACAGAAAGACAGACACACAGGCAGACAGAAAGACAGACACACAGGCAGACAGAAAGACAGACACACAGGTAGACAGAAAGACAGACACACAGGCAGACCAAAAGACAGACACAGGCAGCCAGAAAGACAGACACACACACACAGATAGAAAGACAGATAAGCAGACAGAGCTAGACAGACAGACAGACAGACAGACATGTTTATGTGTAACAGTGAAAACAAACAAAGCCAGGAGTTCCCTGCAGCAATGCACGATCATCAAGTGTCAAACCACTGCTGCACTGTCAGCAGTTTAATGACACCCAGACTTTCACCGTGCTTCAAGGAGTTTCATATATACTCCAGCATGTCTGAAACATTGCTGGGACCTATAAATATTTTGTATATATTTCTAGACAATAGTAAGTGACCAAGGCAGGTGAAAATGTTCGCCTGTCAGTGTGTTTGTGACTA
The DNA here is from genome assembly GCA_009830355.1 of Cherax destructor. Lineage (NCBI taxonomy): Eukaryota > Metazoa > Arthropoda > Malacostraca > Decapoda > Parastacidae > Cherax > Cherax destructor. The sequence continues at coordinate 61,925 of WNWK01006038.1, read as the reverse complement.
TTTGAGTACAATTTCAGTACCTAATATTAGTGTCGGAACAAAGATTGGCTATGAAAATCACAAGAACTACTATAAATTGTAATAATCAGAACATAAAAATTATATGAGAAAAAAAGGCATATCGGAAACACTTCTGCAAGCAGCAGGATTCCATGTTGCCATCAGGTGAGCATCCAGCGCCAACTTCGCGGGCTTATATCTCCAAGTATTGATCCTAAATTTTTTTTTATCTTATAATATGTAGAATAATGCCCTCTTCATTTAATTAAAAAAAAATAAAAATATTCAGAGCACTGCGTGAGTGAACGTAGATCTACGTTTGGACAGTTTAGGGGTCCAAACGTAGATCTACATAATTTTTTTTTACATGCTTTCAAATGTAAAAAAAAAGTAGATCTACGTTCAGAGCGGTATGCACATAGTACGTTTGGACAGTTTAACCCTTTGACTGTCGCAACCCTCAATCCTGAGAGCTCTCCTGTTGTTGCAAAATTTTAAAAAAATAAATTATATTTTCTTATGAAATGATAGAGAATCGTTTCCCGATGGTAAAGACACCAAAAGTTTGAAATTTGATTTAAAACTCACGGAATTACGGTCTCGCGAAGTTAGTGATCTCAGCAATATATATGCATCGGCAATTTCGCCGACTTTGAGCCCTATTTTCGGTAAATTCCATTGTTCCAGTTGACCAAACTCATAGATATTTCTTTAGAACTCCATTTGTTCTATCGATTGAGTACAAGAAACAACCAATTTATCGATTTCAACTACCCAATAAAGTGATCAGAAATTGGCAATTTGGCCAATTTCATGCAAAATAAAAAAGTTGTCAATTTCAAAATAGGGTCCAGAATAAACAATGCAGACATTCTTGGCACTAAAATAAGATGTTATCTGTTCATTAGTCACGTCTTTAGGCCCCTCTTATATTACTTTTGGTTTCTATTTTGATTTTTTATTCACATAAAAAATAGAAGATTTACCGTTATGCAGACTATTGCATTATTGTAAAAATGGTATAAATAATATCAGTGCACTTGTGAAAGAATATTAGACTCGCCAATTGATGTGTATTGGACGCTTGGCGGATTTGTTTACTCTTGAACATTTGCAAAAATCGAACATTTCTCCTACTTTGAGCTCAATTTCAAGGTCGTTTTCATCATAAAACTAATCAAAATCATCTTTATTTCTGTAGTATGTTGTCCATTCTATCAAATGAGACCATAAAAAAGAGAATACAACCATAAATACTATACGAAAATACACCTCAAAGTCGGCGTTTTAATCCAAAAAAATGGTCGGAGTTTTTTTCTCTCATTACATACTGCGTGCTGCAGGATTTTTTTTATACTGCGCACACTGACCACACAGACCCATTCTCTCATATGTGGGCCTACCAGCTTTCTCCCGTTTGATTTGAAGCCGCTAGAATTTAGGCGTATTGATACGTCCGAAACAGTGGCTCGTAAGACGTATATATACGACCGAAACAGTCAAAGGGTTAAGGGTTAAACTGTCCAAATGTAGATCTACGTTTTCTCGCCCAGCGCTCCGAATATTTTGAAAAAAAAAAAAAAAAAAAAAAATTAAATGAAGAGGGCATTATTCTACACGTCATAAGATAAAAAAAAAATTTAGGGTCAGTACTTACCGAGATATAAGCCCGCGAAGTTGCTGCTGAATGCTTAGGTGACGGCAACATGGAGCGCTGCCACTTGCAGAAATATTAAAGATTTATCGTTTTTTCTTAAATTCTTTTGTAAATTTCGTAGCTTTTATGTTATGATAATGTTTTGTTGCAGATCTTTTGATTTCATAGCCAATTGTTGTTGAGACACAAACGTTTGGTACTGATTTAGTAATCATGCTGTCACAAACACACATGTTCACACTGATAGATGAATTTGTACACCTGGTTCAATCACATACTATTGTCTACAAATATATACAAGGTATTTACAGGTCCCATTTATGTTTCTAGAAGTCCACCATTGTATGATACTCCATGAAGCATGGATTCATACAGAGTGCCACCCCACATTGCTGACATATGAATCATGTGTCTTTTCGTACTTGGGGTCACCTTGTAGTGTAAGCACACACAACACATTTTTTCTGAGAATACTTCTTTGGGGTAGATGGTATCGGTATCAGGCAGTGACAGGGATTATTCGGTTTGGCACTTCCCCCTCTGGGCGTTGTGGGGTGACAGGTCGCGGTTCTGGGGTGACAGGTCTCCGTGGAGGGGCAGGTACAGGTGTGGTACCATACTTTTTTTACTATCTGCTTTATGACATTGAGGGTGAATTCCGCATAGTGTTGTCGCTTACCAGTCTTTATTTCGTACATGTTGAAGGCATTGAGCATTGCAATGTCTACAAGGTGGCAAAACACTTTCATATAGCACTTGCGACTCCTACGCACACAGTAAACGAACCCTATTAGCATGTCACACTAGTCGCATATTGTTTGTACAGTTGACGACAGCAGCTGGCTTTACAATATGTTCATTGGTGTCCCTGTTCACTCTGTCTGTTTGTACCATCTCATTTCTGTGGACGGTTGACAGCAACGTCATGTCCAGTTTGTCTGGCTACGTCAGTGCCATGATGTTATTGGCATGAAACGCTTGCACTGCACCATCAGCAATGCTGCCAGTGAACCTTGGCATATGTTTTCTATTTCTTCTCACTGTTCCACATATATCAGAATTGTTCACATGGAGGAAATCAGAGAGCATAGGGCTTGTACACCAGTTGTCTGTGAACAATGTATGACCCTTCCCAAGGTATGGCTCCATCATCTTCCAAACATCATCCCCAGAAATGCCCAACATGCGCCTGGTATCGTCGAGTGTATTTTTCCCTGTGTAGATAATGACATCCAACACAATACCAGTCTCACAGTCACACGTAACAAAGAGTTTTATACCAAAGCTATTACGTTTGCTTGGTATATATTGTTTGAATGACTGTCGTCCCTTGAACAGAATCAAGGACTCGTCAACAACAATGTTTTTGAATGGATAAAAGTAGGCAGTGAATTTTTGCTTCAGATACATAAACAATTCCAAGATTTTGTATAGGAGATCATTTCTGTTGGGCGTATTTCTGTCTGAGAAGTGCAACATTCATAGCAACAGAGTGAATCTGTTGCAGGGAAGGAGATCACAGAAGACTGGAGTACTGATGTAGTCTGTGGACCAGTAGTGTGCTATATTGTTCTTAGCACAGTGGACCCCCGAGTAACGAACACCCCGGAAATCGTACAAGTATGTAAGTATAATATTGTAAGTGCTTTTGTATGTAATTTTGGGGGTCTGAAATGGACTAACCTACTTGACATTATTTCTTAAGGGAGTAAATTCATTCGGTAATGGCACTTGAGCAGGCTTCTGGAATGAATTTTGTTCATTACTCGGGGGTCCACTGTATATGTATGTGGCATAAGCATGACAGTGCCAAGGAATAAATACATTTCAACCACAGTTGTATATTTCCACCTGCGCAGCCGTGACAATCCTGCAACCTCTGTGTTGTCCATTGTATAGAAGTAGTACATGTTGGGCTGGGTAACAATCAGGTTCATTATAGGCTCATCAAAATACAGTATACAGTGGACCCTCGGTTAACGAATACCCCGGATATCGTGCAATTATGTAAGTATAATTTTGTAAGTTCTTGTGGAAGTGTATTTTTGGGGGTCTGAAATAGACTAACCTACGTGAAATTTTTCCTTAAGGGAGTAAATTTGTTCGGTAATGGCACTTGAGCAGACTTCAGGAGTGAAGTTTTTACGAAACTCGGGGGTCCACTGTATATGTATGTACAGTGGACCCTCGGTTTTCGTTGAAAATTCTTTCCAGAATGCTGTTCAAGTGCCGTTACCAAACGAATTTGTTCCCATAAGGACAAATGTAAATTATATTAGTCATTTCAGACCCCCTAAAAGTACACTTACAAAAGCACTTACGAAAATACACTTATATAATTGTTGAGTTTGGAGGTGCACGAAAACCAAGGGTCCACTGTAGTTGGAAATAGACTAACTCTGTAGACACATTTGTGATGGGACATTCTGGCATGATGCCACTTCCACTGGCATCAAAATTGAAAGGATTTGGCACGAATGGCATACTTTCTGTCCAGTTCCATTCGTGGTCACATGGTGGAGGGTGGACCTGTGTCATGGGGTGTGGGAGAGCAGGAGGAAAGACGGGAGTGGAGGCAGCACATGGTTGAGAGGGTGCCAGGCGTCCTTTGTCTGCCCACCCACCGTGTCACGAGGTCCAGGCACCGTGCCACCCAACTCCTCTTCCTCCATCCCAGCATATTCTCCTTCATGATCAGTATCACTATCAGTGGCTGGGGTTTTGGATCGTGACCTCCCATGACCCTTGCCGACTGCATATGGCACACTGCATGAACGTAGGCGAATGCACCTAAAAGTATGTTTCACTGGGAAATAATGAATATCACTTTCACTTGACAAATCCTCTATGGGCATAAAATTGATTTCATCATCGTCACTTATATCACTTTCACTATCGTCAACACCAAAACCATGGGAAAATGATAATTTCCTCTTGCGTAGTTGCCTTTGGGTAGTAACACTAGCCACTCCAGAGGTGCTGGGCTGAGGGTCTGTTGTATCCACACTGGCCACATTAGCCATACTGACCACCCCAGAAGTGCTGGGCTGGGGTCTGGTATGGCCACACTGTCCACACTGGCCACCCCAGAGGTGATGGGCTGAGGGTCAACTGGGTTGTCATCAATAGTTTCACTAATTCCTTGATCATCAGTGGCCATATCGGTATCAAATCCACTAAACTCGCATTCTTTATCACTTTCCACGAATAAGAGTGTTAATACGACAAGGCGTGAGTGAATCACAGGGGTTTGCCATGATGTTGACCCAAGATGGAGCTGAAACTAACTAGTGGTACCATGCGGTACTGCGGTGTCCCCGATTTTTTTCATACTGCGCACACTGAGTGCGCAGACCCATTCTGTCATGTCTAGGCGACTCAGGCCTATCGTGCCAAATTTGAAGGCATGAAAAATAAAACGTAGATCTACGTTCAGAGTGCTAGCAGTACAAACGTAATCTACGTTTGGACAGTTTAAGGGTTAAATAACAGAAAAAAAGAACCGAGACCGACTACAAGGCAAGGGTCTTTGTTAGGTGTACACAAACAACAGGAAGTGGGGAAAATTGGTGCATGCGGAAAAAATGGCCCGGAATGTGAAAATTGGTGCGGCTGTGTTTGTTTGGTACTCGATTATGTGTTTATGACCAGATGCAAAAATTTGGCAAATTTTTTGGTGGTGAACCAATCTGTTCAAGTTCGGAAGCGTTCGTGACCAGAGGTTCCACTGTACACAATTTTATTCCAAGGGGATGTAAAATAAATAAAAACTTGCAAAAAAAGAAATTAGAAAATCACATAAAAGGTAGTGTTTATCATCACTTAAGGGAAAAGTTTTATTAGCACAAGATCTTTCACTCCTTCAGTACTTGCTAACATGAGTAACAGTTACAAAAGTCATATAAATGATGACATTCCTCAAGCCAAGTGAAAAATAATCATTGTGAAAGAGCTTTATTTTATGCACATTACTACCTAGTAAATTACACTTATTTAAAGAAGTAATTTTAATCTATATTTTATCTTATAAACACCATTTAAACCACAGCATAGACAAGTTGAAGATATATTCAAGCTGAGGTTTTTCAATAATATAATTTTCTGTATTATAAAACAACTTTCTGTTTTAAAGTTACATGAACCACTAATACAAACAGCAATTTATCTAATCCTCTATAATGCTAGTAATAGACTCTTATATCACTTTTTTTTTCCTAATATGTTATCTGTTTACATTTTTCTGCACATCTGCACTCCCCATTCTGTCTTCACCACTCCCACTCCATTAGGAATAGTCTGGTGAGGAACAGTTGACAGGGAGAGAGGGCTGACACAGCAGTTCCTGGAACCATCCAGAGAAAATAGTTTTTCATATTTTAAAACTGAATAGTGTGTGCTTAAGTTTCATGAACCACTAATAGGAATCCTACCACCAGTACACCAGGGCCCTCCTGTATACACACAAAAACATCTCAACATGGTTGCTGGTATCCTCAAATCTCAAATAATTCCTTTATGAAGCCTTGCTATATATTATTCTAAACTATATGTGGGGTGTATTATTACACTGAAAATATTTTAATATTGTGTAATTAGAAGATTTAATATATGTTACTGACCCCCACATTTTTTGGAGCCTACCATTAATGTTAACATGAAGAATGTTACATGAGCTTAACCTGTATTGAAAATATCTTAAAGACCAACACTGAGCAGTTGGTTATACAAAATGTGTTTATTTTATTCTTCAGTTTACACGGGGTTTAGTGGAAGACAAACATTGTGTTCAAAGGTATCTCACAGAACATCAAAGTAAGAAAATGTTCCCAAAATTGGTCTATTCAATTACTGCTTATACTACTACCTTAAATACTTTTTTTTGCTTATTTAATGTAGAGTGGACCCCCGAGTTTCGTAAAAACTTCACTCCTGAAGTCTGCTCAAGCGCCATTACCGAATGAATTTACTCCCTTAAGGAAAAAATGTCACGTAGGTTAGTCTATTTCAGACCCCCAAAAATACACTTCCACAAGCACTGACAATATTATACTTACATAATTGTACATTTCCGGGGTTTACGAAACTCGGGGGTCCACTGTATACTGCATATGTACCACTTTTCATACTGCTGATATTAATGTATACCACATAGGGTTACATCCAGCTGATATTTTCACACAAATAATGAATCACTTCCCCCAAATCCCCAAACATAAGCTCACCTGGCAAGTCAACAGCAATAATGTGATGTCCCATAGCTGCCAGGAGGTTAATGGTGTTGAGGTCAAGCCATGTTTTCGATTGAAATGCTGCACCATGTAAGAGTACTACCACCTCACCGCTACTAGCCACACCTTGTGGAGGCTGAGCCTCGCGATAGAAAGTATTTGACCCCTGGAAAACATTAAATTAAAGTTATGTAAATAATGCGACATGAGGGCTGGAACCAGGGAACCCCATGCAGCAACTCCACACACAAAAAGATATTACCCCGACAATTATTGCTACCACCTGTGCCATCTCGCACCCTCTGCCACTCTTGCAATTTCTGAAGTCTACTTTCTACTTCAGAAACAGTAGCAAATACTACCCAAATTAAGTTACTCAAGAAGATGGTATTATTTTTATGACTTATGACTTTAACACATTTCTGAAAAATGTTCGTAAAGCGTTTGGAACTTGGAACCTATTTTCCCACAGACATAATCAGAAATCTGTTCCCAAGCCACAATATTAGCAATTAATATTAATTTAGGATTTTGTTATTCTTAACCCTTTGACTGTCGCAACCCTCAATCCTGAGTGCTCTCCTGTTGTCGCAAAATTTAAAAAAAATAAATAAATTATTGTTTCTTATGAAATGATAGAGAATCGTTTCCCGATGGTAAAGACACCAAAAGTTTTAAATTTGATTGAAAACTCACGGAATTACGGTCTCGCGAAGTTAGTGATCTCAGCAATATATACGCATCGGCAATTTCGCCGACTTTGAGCCCTATTTTCGGTAAATTCCATTGTTCCAGTTGACCAAACTCATAGATATTTCTTTAGAACTCCATTTGTTCTATCGATTGAGTACAAGAAACCACTAATTTATCGATTTCAACTACCCAATAAAGTGATCAGAAATTGGCAATTTGGCCAATTTCATGCAAAATAAAAAAGTTGTCAATTTCAAAATAGGGTCCAGAATAAACAATGCAGACATTCCTGGCACTAAAATAAGATGTTTTCTGTTCATTAGTCACGTCTTTAGGCCCCTCTTATATTACTTTTGCTTTCTATTTTGATTTTTTATTCACATAAAAAATAGAAGATTTACCGTTATGCAGACTATTGCATTATTGTAAAAATGGTATAAATAATATCAGTGCACTTGTGAAAGAATATTATACTTACCAATTGATGTGTATTGGACGCGTGGCGTGTTTTGTTTACTCTTGAACATTTGCAAAAATCGAACATTTCCCCTAATTTGAGCTCAATTTGAAGGTCGTTTTCATCATAAAACTAATCAAAATCATCTATATTTCTGTAGTATGTTGTCCATTCTATCAAATGAGACCATAAAAAAGAGAATACAACCATAAATACTATACGAAAATACACCTCAAAGTCGGCATTTTAATCCAAAAAAATGGTTGGAGTTTTTTTTCTCTCATTATGTACTGCGTGCTGCAGGATTTTTTTTATACTGCGCACACTGACCACACAGACCCTTTCTCTCATATGTGGGCCTACCAGCTTTCTCCCATTTGATTTGAAGCTGCTAGAATTTAGGCGTATTGATACGTCCGAAACAGTGGCTCGTAAGACATATATATACGACCGAAACAATCAAAGGGTTAAGTGCCAGTTCTTTCAAGAAATTTAATAGCCTTTGCAACAAGAACAATGAAGAAATACTGAAGTTTATATTCAAGAGTGACAATAGTCATCAGGATCATAAGCTCTGGTAATGAAAGATTGGAGTAAGTGAATATGTTCAGATATTTGGGAGTGGACTTGTTGGCAGAAAGGTCTATGAAAAAGGAGGTGAAGCACAGAACTGGTGAAAGAAAAAAAGGTGGGTGATGCATGGAGGTATGAGAGTATAGTGGTACCAACCCTCTTATATGGGTGTGAAGCATGGGTTCTGAATGTTGAAGCGGGGAGGAGGCTGGACGCAGTGGAAATGTTGTGTCTGAGGGCAATGTGTAGTGTTAAATATTATGCAGAGAAATTGTAGACTGGAGATTAGGAGGTGCAGGGTTACATAAGAACATAAGAATGGAGGAACACTGCAGAAGGCCTACTGGCCCATACAAGGCAGGTCCTTATCAAAACCACCACTACCTAAGAATTTACTCCCGTACTCACGACACTTAATCAAACCCAGCCCCTCCCACTCATATATTTGTCCAATCTCTTTTTAAAGCCACCCAAGGTCCTAGCCTCTATCACCCTACTCGGAAGATTGTTCAACGCATCTACAACTCTGTTCGAAAACCAGTACTTGCCTATGTCCTTTCTAAATCTAAATTTATCCAATTTAAATCCGTTATTTCTGGTTCTTACTTGGTTCGATATCCTCAGTATTTCATTAATATCTCCTTTGTTTATGCCCATCATCCACTTGTACACCTCGATGATATCTCCCCTCATTCTACGTCTCTCCAGAGAGTGGAGATTCAACGCTCTAAGTCTATCTTCATACGGGAGATTCAATCTTCATACTAGAAGTATTATTCAGAGGGCTAAGAAGGGGGTTGTTGAGGTGGTTTGGACATTTAGAGAGGATGCAGAAAAATAGGATGACTTGGAGGGTGTATTAATCTGTAGTGGAGGGATGGCAGGGTAGGGATCACCCTAGGAAAGGTTGGAGAGAGGGGGTAAAGGAGATTTTGTGTATAAGGGGCTTGGTTATCCAGCAGGCATGTGTGAGCGTGTTAGACAGGAGTAGAAGCAAATGGATTTCAGGACTTGAGGGGCTGTTGGAGTGTGAGCAAGATAACATTTGAAAAGGGATTCAGGGAAACCAGTTAGCCAGACTTGAGTTTGGAGGTGAGAAACACATTGCCTACTCTCTGAAGGAGGGGTGGAGATATTTGCAGTTTGGAGGGGCATCTGAACTGTAGAATTGGCTTGCCTCTGGCAAGACAGTGAAAGTGTTTCTTCTTTTTTGGGTCACCCTATCTTGGTGGGAGATGGCCAGTGCTCAAAAAAAAAAAAAAATGGGAGTGAACTTTTTGGAAGATGGGTCTATGAAAAATGAGGTGAACCACAGAATTGACAAGGTGTAAAAAAAAAGTGGGTGGTACATTAAGGCATCTGTGAAAACAAAGAACTTTATCCATGGAGGATAAAAGGAAAAAGTACTAGTGTATAGTTTTACCAATAAACTGTTATATGGGTATAAAGCATGGGCTTTAAATGTTGCAGTAATGAGGAGGTTAGAGGCAGTGGAGATGTCATGTTTGAGGGTGATGTGTGAAATGAATATTATGTAGAGAATTCAGAGAGTGGAGATTACCAAAAGTATAATTTAGAGGGCTCAGGAGGGGTTGTTGAGGTGGTTTAAATATTCAGAGATGATGGAGCATAATAGGATGACTAAGAGGGTATATAGGGGTCATTTCATGAAGGGTTGGAGAGAGGGGTCAAAGGTTAGGCTGCCCATGGCTAACTAACAGCTTACTAAAATCCATTAACAAGAAACATCAATATGAGAAGCAATATAGACGGGGGTTCATACATAAGGAGTTTGTTAAACACTATTCATCAGTTCTCACCAAACTAATAAAAAAAGCCAAATAATTGTACTACTCCAGCAGATTCACTGAAACAAGAGGAGATATAAAAAAGACCTGGAAAACACTCTCACAGATTATGGGCACCCACAAACTGAAAAAAAATAAGGATATTGTCCTAACTAAACCAACCGAAACACCACTACAGCCTATTGATACAGTAAACAAGATAAATGACTTCTTCTCAACTATAGGATCAAATCTTGCCAGTAAAATCCCAGATACCAATGCCCGAGCAAGTGATTACCTAGATGGGAATTTCCCATCCTCCTTATATCTTGCACCTACAGAACCCACTGAAGTTTCCATGATAATCAAGTCACTTAAAAATAAATCAGGACATCTGTCTCAAGTTCCACCCTTAATATACAAACGAGCCGCTCATGTCCTTTCATATCCTATTTCTTTACTTTTTAACAAATCATTAGAAACTAGCACTTTCCCAACACTACTCAAAACAGCAAGGGTTACACCAATACACAAAGGTGGTGACCCTACAGACGTAAATAACTATAGGCCTATATCAAATCTACCATTGCTATCCAAAATATTCGAGAAACTTGTGCACAAGAGATTATACTCGTTTATAACGACACAAAGCATACTCAACCCCTGCCAATTTGGCTTCAGGAAAAATAAAAGCACTAACGATGCAATAGTAAAAATGATAGACCTGCTTTACACAGCACTTGAAAATAAGGAATATCCACTAGAACTTTTTATTGACCTAAGGAAAGCTTTTGACACAGTAAACCACGACATCCTACTCCACAAACTTGACCACTATGGAATAAGAGGTCATGCACTAGCATACCTCAAATCCTACCTCACTAATAGGTACCAGTATGTCACTATTAAAGACACATCCTCCACGACACTACCACTAGACACCGGAGTACCGCAGGGAAGTGTCCTTGGTCCCCTGCTCTTCCTCTTATATATCAATGATCTTCCCAATGTATCACAACACCTGAAACCAATACTCTTTGCTGACGACACAACTTATGTCATCTCCCACACAAACCTTGCCACGCTTAATACCACTGTTAATGACGAATTAATAAAAATATCAACATGGATGACAGCCAATAAACTTACACTCAACACTGATAAGACCTTCTATATTATGTTTGGCAACAGAACAGATGATCCACAATTAAACATTAAGATCAACTCTACACCTATTGCTAAACATAACGAGGGCAAGTTCCTGGGCCTCCACTTTGACAGCAGCCTGAAATTCAGCACCCATATCCAACACATAACAAAGAAAGTGTCCAAAACTGTGGGGATCCTCTCTAAGATACGGTATTATGTACCACAATCAGCCCTACTCACACTATACTACTCACTCATCTATCCCTACCTCACATATGCCATTTGTGCATGGGGATCAACAGCAATTACCCACCTAAAGCCAATAATAACCCAACAAAAAGCCGCAGTAAGAATTATCACGCAATCCAACGCTAGGCAGCACACCCCCCCACTCTTCAAAGACCTAAATCTACTCACTGTTCAGAACATCCATACTTACTACTCTGCTATCTACATGTATAGAACCATTAATTCCAACTTTAACCCTGAGCTAAAACACTTTCTTGACAGTTGTGACAGGACCCATAGACATAATACCAGACATAAACATCTCTTTGACATTCCCCGTGTCCGACTAAATCTATACAAAAATTCAATGCGCATAAAAGGGCCTAAAATCTGGAACTCCCTGCCTGAAAACTCTAGAACTGCAGACACAACCTTCATTTTCAAAAGCACCGTTAAAAAACATCTTATCTCACTTACGCACCCAACCGGTAGCTAACCACATGAAAAGTACTTTATCTTGCACATATCCACAGCAAAATACACTTATTGATATCTGTGATTCCCCTTAATTTGCACAGTACTAACCACAGCAAAATACACTTATCGATATCTGTGATTCCCCTTAATTTCCACAGTACTAACCAAAATTCTAATACAACTATTGCTTCATAATACTTAAGCTAGTCATAAATTTGCCTAAGACACTCCAATATAGAAACTATATTATGCCAATACATCACTTTTATCATTAATATATAAACTAATTGCTAACTTTTATACTAATTGTTAAATTCCTAAATGTTTAAATTCCAGTACCTAAATTTTGTAAACCTAGTTAATCACTACAATTACCTAACCTTATTATCTGTATAATCATTGTGGAGCTATTGAGTAAGACCTATCATAAGACTGCCTGAAAAGCCTAGGCATACCTAGGCATATTATTGGCCATCTTGTAATATCTACTTTAATGTTATAATTATAAGTACACCCCACCTTGTATATTACATGAAATAAAGAATTTGAATTTGAATTTGAATTTGAATATTAGGGATTCACACACCCAATAGGCTTGCGTGAGCACAAATAGATTGTAGTGAATGAAGACATGTGGTTTTTATTACATGAAGTGTTGTTGGAATGTGAGCAAAGTGACATTAATGAAATTAATTCAGGGAAACCAGTTAGCCAGACCTGAGTCCTGGACGTAAGAAGTGCAGTGCCTGCAATCTAGAGGAAAAGTAAGGATGTTGCAGTTTGGAGGTTAATTTGAACTGTGATGTCAGTACACTTCTGGCAAGATAGCATTAACTCTTAAGGTGCAGATGACGCGAATTCGCATCATATGCCTACCATCTTCAAATTTGGCAAGAGAAGCACTAGCGGCCTACACAACAAAGAATGGGTGTGTGCAATAAGAATGCAATATTGAGAAAAAATCCCAGCCAACCAAGTTGACTTGTTGAAAGAAAGAAGTGTAACAAATCCTGCACAGCACCACTGCCATCCCATTTGATGGTAGAAATCACTTTCCCACACTATTTCCTACTAATGAAAAGAAGAAAACATCTAGTTTAATAACACCCCTTCTTCTCTTTTTTAGTAAATGTGTACAGGAGAAGGGGTTACTAGCCCATTGCTCCCAGCATTTTAGTCGCCTCATACGACACGCATGGCTTACGGAGGAGATTCTTTTCCACTTCCCCATGGACAATAGAGAAAATAAAAAGAACAAGAGCTATTAACCCTTTCAGAGTCCAAGGCCATTTTTGGAAGGGGTGCGCCAGTGTCCAAGAATTTTCCAAAATAAAATTTCTTATTTTTTCTTATGAAATGGTAGAGAATCTTTTTCTGAAGGTAATAAATAAAAAAGTACAAAATTTGATTGAAAATTGACGAAATTATGCTCTCGCGAATTTTGATGTGTCAGCGATATTTACGCATCTGCGATTTTGCCGACTTTGACTCCCATTTTAGGCCAATTACATTATTCCAGTCGACCAAATTCTTAGCTATTTCATTAGTATTACTTCTATTCTATCGATTGAGCACAAGAAATCGCCCAGTCAACTGTTTCAACTACAAAATAAAGTGGTTGGAAATTGGTAATTTAGCCAATTTAACTCAAAGTTCAAAATATTCCAATTTCAAAATAGGGTGCATAATAAACAATGCAGGCATTCCTGGCACTAAACTAACATTTCCTCTGTTCATTAGTTACGTTTTCAGTCTTTACAAATGAATTCCATTTTGATTTTTTATTCACATGAATTTTTATTCAAACCAAAAAATGGAAGATTTACTGGTATGCAATATTATAATAATTGTATAAATAATATCACCACATTTGTGAACGTATATTAGACCCACCAGCTGGCGCGTATTAGACGTGTGAGGTCATTTGTTTACTCTTGAACATAGGCAAAAATTTAACATTTCCGCTATTTTGAGCTCAGTTTCAAGCCATTTGCAGTACTAAAACCAATCAAAATCATCTCTATATCTGTAATATATCTTCCATTCTATCAAATGAGACCAAGAAATCGCAAATACAACTATACAAAGTACAGTGGTCCCTCGGTTTTCGTGCATCTCCAAACTTGAACATTTATGTAAGTGTATTTTCGTAAGTGCTGTGGCAAGTGTATTTTTGGGGGTCTGAAATAGACTAACCTACGTGACATTATTTCTTAAGGAAGTAAATTCGTTCGGTAATGGCACTTGAGCAGCATTCTGGAACGAATTTTCGGCGAAAACCGAGGTACCACTGTATACGAAAAAACACTGCAAAGTCACTCTTTTAATCGAAAATTGCCATTTCATTTTTTTTTCTCTCATGCACTGTGTGCTGCAGGATTTGTTTTATGTGGTGCACACTTACCACATAGATGTATTCTCTCATATCTAGGCCCAAATTTGCCGCTCAAAGCTTATGAGTGAGCTGAGCTCATGACGTAGAACTATGGTTTGGACCCTGAACTCAAAGCCGTAGAACTATGGCACGGACCCTGAAAGGGTTAACCAGGTGTAGGTTCCACACTGGTGCTACATACTCCAGTATGGGCCTGACATACACGGTGTATAGGGTCATGAATGACTCCTTACATATGCTGGAGCAGTTTGGTTGATGTATACCTGGAGAGGGTTTCAGGGGTCAGTGCCCCCACGGCTCGGTCTGAGACCAGGCCTGGTGGTGGATCAGGGTCTGATCAACCAGGCTGTTACTGCTGGCCACACACAAACTGATGTATGAACCACAGCCCGGCTGGTCAGGTACTGACTTTAGGTGCCTGTCCAGTGCCTTCTTGAAGACAGCCATGGGTCTATTGGTAATCCCCCTTATGTATGCTGGGAGGCAGTTGAATAGTCTTGGGCCCTGGACACTTATTGTGTTGTCTCTCGGTGTACTTGTGGCGCCCCTGCTTTTCATTGGGGGAATGTTGCATCTCTTGCCGAGTCTTTTGCTTTCACAGGGAGTGATTTTCGTGTGCAAGTTTGGTACTAATCCCTCTAGGATTTTCCAAGTGTATATTATCATGTACAGTATCTCTCGCCTGCATTCCAGGTACGGGTACACATGAATACAGTTACATAAATTATCATACATAGCAGCATATATGTAGATTACCTAGGATAACCCAGAAAAGTCAGACAAAGTGACTTATTTCCATTGGTGTCCTTGTGTGCCTCAGGAGATGTGCTTGGCATAATGCTCACCCAAAGATCCTTTTCATTGAGTGTGGTTTGTAGCCTTTGGCCCCTTAGCCTGTACTTTTGGTTGTTGTGTATTTGTGGCTGTACTCACCTATTTGTGGTTGTAGGGGTCGAGTCATAGCTCCTGGCCGTGCCTCTTCACTGATCGCTACTGGGTCCTCGCTCTCCCTGCTCCATGAGCAGGGAGAGCCTCCACTACATCACTTACCAAACTATTCCACTTCGTGACAAGTCTATGACTGTGATGTGTATTGATGTGTGGTATTGATTGTGGCTGTGTTGTGTTGATTGTGGCTGTGTTGTGTGTTTGTAGCTGTGTTGTGTTTGTAGTGTGTAGCTGTGTTGTGTTTGTAGTGTGTAGCTGTGTTTTGTTTGTAGCTGTGTTATGTTTGTAGTTGTGTTGTTTTTTGTTTGATTTGATCAGTCCCTCTATCTTAACCCTTTGACTGTCGCAACCCCTAATACTGAGTGCTCTCCTGTTGTCGCATAATTTAAAAAAAAAATTATTTTTCTTATGAAATGATAGAGAATCTTTTCCCGATGGTAATGACACCAAAAGTATGAAATTTGATTGAAAACTTACGGAATTACACTCTCGCGAAGTTAGTGATCTCAGCGATATATACGCATCGGCAATTTCGCCGACTTTGAGCCCTATTTTCTGCCAATTCCATTGTTCCAGTCGACCAAACTCATAGCTATTTCTTTAGAACTCCATTTGTTCAATCGATTGAGTACAAGAAACCACCAATTTACCGATTTCAACTACCCAATAAAGTGGTCAGAAATTGGCAATTTGGCCAATTTCATGCAAAATAAAAAAGTTGTCAATTTCAAAATAGGGTCCAGAATAAACAATGCAGATATTCCTGGCACTAAAATAAGATGTTATCTGTTCATTAGTCACGTCTTTAGGCCCCTCTTATATTACTCTTGCTTTCTATTTTGATTTTTTATTCACACAAAAAATAGAAGATTTACCGTTATGCAGACTATTGCATTATTGTAAAAATGGTATAAATAATATCAGTGCACTTGTGAAAGAATATTAGACTCGCCAATTGATGTGTATTGGACGCGTGGCGTGATTTGTTTACTCTTGAACATTTGCAAAAATCGAACATTTTCCCTACTTTGAGCTCAATTTCAAGGTCGTTTTCACCATGAAACTAATCAAAATCATCTATGTTTCTGTAGTATGTTTTCCATTCTATCAAATGAGACCATAAAAAAAGAATACAACCATAAATACTATACGAAAATACACCTCAAAGACGGAGTTTTAATCCAAAAACACAGTCAGAGTTTTTTTTCTCATTATGCACTGTGCTGCAGGATTTTTTTTTTTTATACAGTGCACACTGACCACACAGACCCATTCTCTCATATGTGGGCCTACCAGCTTTCTCCTGCTTGATTTGAAGCCGCTAGAATTTGTGAGTATATATACGTCCGAAACAGTGGCTCATAAGACATATATATACGACCGAAACAGTCAAAGGATTAATATTAACATTGTGAGATATGAAACAGTATTGCCACCCAGTCTTACTCCTCATAACATTACTGTGTTTTCTTACAGTTCGGTCACTGGAGAAGACCAAGTACACTGGAAACTTCGCTGCCATGACCAGCAGCAACGCCCTCCTGGGCAGCAAGGGCAGCGCTCTCATGGAGTTCGATGGATCCGGCTCCGACACCTCAGACTCGGAGACCTTGAACAGTCTCCGGCGCAAGAAGTTGAAGACCTAGCTGCAGACTTGGGTGTGTGTGACTGTGAGGATGTCTGTCTCTTGTCTTCTGTGAGAGATGACCGTGTTCCTGTGTGTCTGTGAGGATATCTGTCTCCTGTGAAAGATGACTGTGTTCCTTGTCTTCTTTGAGAGATGACTGTTCTCCTGTGTGTGTTAATGAGGATGTGTGTTTCTTGTCTTCTGTGAGAGATAACTTGTGTTCTCTGTGTCTGTCTATTGTCTCCCATGAGATAACTGTTCTTCACTGGTCTCCCAGGAAGCTTGCATCCTTCACTGGTCTCCCAGGAAGCTTGCATCCTTCACTGGTCTCCCAGGAAGCTTGCATCCTTCACTGGTCTCCCAGGAAGCTTGCATCCTTCACTGGTCTTCCAGGAAGCTTGCATCCTTCACTGGTCTCCCAGGAAGCTTGCATCCTTCACTGGTCTCCCAGGAAGCTTGCATCCTTCACTGGTCTCCCAGGAAGCTTGCATCCTTCACTGGTCTCCAGGAAGCTTGCATCCTTCACTGGTCTCCCAGGAAGTGCATCCTTCACTGGTCTCAGGAAGCTTGCATCTTCACTGGTCTCCCAGGAAGCTTGCATCCTTCACTGGTCTCCCAGGAAGCTTGCATCCTTCAGTGGTCTCCCAGGAAGCTTGCATCCTTCAGTGGTCTCCCAGGAAGCTTGCGTTCTTCAGTGGTCTCCCAGGAAGCCTGCGTTCTTCAGTGGTCTCCCAGGAAGCCTGCGTTCTTCAGTGGTCTCCCAGGAAGCCTGCGTTCTTCAGTGGTCTCCCAGGAAGCCGGCATTCTTCAGTGGTCTCCCAGGAAGCCGGCATTCTTCAGTGGTCTCCCAGGAAGCCGGCATTCTTCAGTGGTCTCCCAGGAACCCAGCATTCTTCAGTGGTCTCTCAGGAACCCAACATTCTTCAGTGGTCTCCCAGGAACCCAGCATTCTTCAGTGGTCTCCCAGGAATCCAGCATTCTTCAGTGGTCTCCCAGGAACCCAGCATTCTTCACTGGTCTCCCAGGAACCCAGCATTCTTCACTGGTCTCCTAGGAACTGTTCTTAACGTTCAGTCTCTGCTGGTGTTGCCAAGCAATACTTTAATATATTAATGTTCTTATGTTCACCTCAAGGGGGGCTCTCTTGATCCAAGGAACTGGAGCCACCCTCCCCTTCCTAGGATCAAACCTGTTCACCTCTCACTTGTTATATATATTTTATTGGTAAAATATTACATGTGGAAGTTATGTGTATTATTCTCATATGACTTTTTATTTGATAAAGACATGCTTACCAATACTCACTCAGTGGCTGTCTTGCCAGGAGTGTTTATTCTGAAGGATGGGTGAGGATATTCCAGTCCTGGAGGTGGGAAGTACAGTGCTTGTAGTCTGAAGGACGAGTGAGGATGTTACAACTCAAAGGGTCATCTGAACTGTGACATCAACACTTCTGGCAAGATACTGAACGAATGATGGTGAAAGTGTTTTCACTTTTTTCCTCCTGCTCTGCCTTGGTGGCAGAAGACACCTTGACCCACTTCTGCCTCCACCATACACTTACCGGAGGGTATTCTGGGGGTCAGTGCCCCCCCACAACCCGGTCCATAATACAATCAGAACTAAGCGCTAAACCCACAAAGGTCATACAGTGCTGGACACTCCATAACCAAGCCTCGTGTGGATCAGATCAAGAACATAAATGTACAGCTACAACAAGAATGTTCAACATATTTTGTTCTAACGTTAACAGAGGGACTGTGTTCTTGTTCCTCATGTGTATTTACATGCAAAATCACCACACAGAAATTTAATAGCTTTAAGACAGCAAGTAAGAGAGGTAAAAGTGTATAAACTAAGGGAGGAGGAAGTTAGGGTGAGATATAAGCAACTATTGGCAGAAAGGTGGGCTAGTGCAAGTATGAGTAGTGGAGGGGTTAAAGAGAGTTGGGATAGTTTTAAAAATGCAGTATTAGAATGTGGGGCAGTAGTTTGTGGGTATAGGAGGGTGGGTGCAGGAGGAAAGAGGAGTGAGTGGTGGAATGAAGAAGTAAAGGGTGTGATAAAAGAAAAAGGTAGCTTATGAGAGGTTTTTACAAAACAGAAGTGTTAATAGAAGAAAGGTGAAGAGAGTGGTGAGAGAGTGCAAAAGAAGAGCGGATGAAAGAATGGGAGAGGCTCTGTCAAGAAATTTTGCTGAAAACAAGAAAATTTTTTGGAGTGAGATAAACAAGGTAAGAAAGCCTAGGGAACGAATGGATTTGTCAGTTAAAAACAAAGTAGGGGAGTTAGTAGATGGGGAGCTGGAGGTATTGGGTAGATGGCGGGAATATTTTGAGGAACTTTTAAATGTCAATGAAAAAAGGGAGGCGGTAATTTCATGTACTGGCCAGGGAGGTACAACATTGTTAAGGAGTGAAGAGGAGCAGGATGTGAGTGTGGGGGAGGTGCGTGAGGCATTACGTAAAATGAAAGGGGGTAAAGCAGCTGGAATTGACGGAATCATGACAGAAATGTTAAAAGCAGGGGGGGATATAGTGCTGGAGTGGTTGGTATTTTTGTTTAATAAATGTATGAAAGAGGGGAAGGTACCTAGGGATTGGCAGAGAGCATGTATAGTTCCTTTATATAAAGGGAAGGGGGATAAAAGAGTGTAAAAATTATAGGGGAATAAGTTTACTGAGTATACCAGGTAAAGTGTATGGCAGGGTTATTATTGAAAGAATTAGAGGTAAGACAGAGAGTAGGATTGCAGATGAGCAAGGAGGCTTTAGAGTGGGTAGGGGATGTGTAGATCAAGTGTTTACAGTGAAGCATATATGTGAACAGTAAAGGTAGAAGTTTTCATTGCATTTATGGATTTAGAAAAGGCATATGATAGAGTGGATAGGGGAGCAATGTGGCAAATGTTGCAAGTGTATGGAATAGGTAGTAAGTTACTGAAGGCTGTAAAGAGTTTTTATGAGGATAGTGAGGCTCAGGTTAGGATGTGTAGGAGAGAGGGAGATTACTTCCCGGTAAAAGTAGGTCTTAGACAGGGATGTGTAATGTCACCATGGTTGTTTAATATATTTATAGATGGGGTTGTAAAAGAAGTAAATGCTAGGGTGTTGGGGAGAGGGGTGGGATTAAATTATGGAGAAATACAAAATGGGAGTTGACACAGTTACTTTTTGCTGATGATACTGTGCTTATGGGAGATTCTAAAGAAAAGTTGCAAAGGTTAGTGGACGAGTTTGGGAGAGTGTGTAAAGGTAGAAAGTTAAAAGTGAACATAGATAAGAGTAAGGTGATGAGGGTATCAAACGATTTAAATAAAGAAAAATTGGATATCACATTGGAGGGATTATGGAAGAAGTAAATGTTTTCAGATATTTGGGAGTTGACGTGTCAGTGGATGGGTTTATGAAGGATGAGGTTAACCATAGAATTGATGAAGGAAAAAAGGTGAGTGGTGCGTTGAGGTATCTGTGGAGACAAAAAACGTTATCCATGGAGGCAAAGAAGGGAATGTACGAAAGTACAGTGGACCCCCAAGTTTCGTAAAAACTTCACTCCTGAAGTCTGCTCAAGTGCCATTACCGAACAAATTTACTCCCTTAAGAAAAAATGTCATGTAGGTTAGTCTATTTCAGACCCCCAAAAATACTTTTCCACAAGCACTTACAATATTATACTTACATAAATGTACGATTTCCGGGGTTTACGAAACTCGGGGGTCCACTGTATAGTGGTACCAACACTCTTATATGGGTGTGAAGCATGGGTTGCAAATGCTGCAGCGAGGAGGAGGCTGGAGGCAGTGGAGATGTCCTGTCTAAGGGCAATGTGTGGTGTAAATATTATGCAGAAAATTCGGAATGTGGAAATTAGGAGAAGGTGTGGAGTTACTAAAAGTATTTGTCAGAGGGCTGAAGAGGGGTTGTTGAGGTGGTTTGGTCATTTAGAGAGAATGGATCAAAGTAGAATGACTTGGAGAGCGTATAAATCTCTAGGGGAAGGAAGGCGGGGTAGGGGTCGTCCTAGAAAAGGTTGGAGGGAAGGGGTAAAGGAGGTATTGTGGGCGAGGGGCTTGGACTTCCAGCAAGCATGTGTGAGCGTGTTAGATAGGAGTGAATGGAGACGAGTGATTTTTGGGACATGACGATCTGTTGGAGTGTGAGCAGGGTAACATTTTGTGAAGGGATTCAGGGAAACAAGTTAATTGATTTAGTTGGACTTGAGTCCTGGAAATGGGAAGTACAATGCCTGCACTTTAAAGGAGTGGTCTGGGATAGTGACAGCTGGGAGGGACAATTCTCATCTGTCGTATCTGAGCTCCTCTGCAAAGACAGTGATTATGTATGAGTGTGGTGAAAGTGTTGAATGATGATGAAAGTATTTTCTTTTTTGGGATTTTCTTTCTTTTAGGGTCACCCTGCCTCGGTGGGAGACGGCCGACTTGTTGAAAAAAAAAAAAAGTTTTATTTGATGTGTGAGGATAGTAGTGATCCATTAAGAGTAGTAAATAGTTAATCCTGACTGCAGGTGGAGTATACAAGTCTTTTGCTGAACAGCGTAAAAACATGACCAAATACAGTGGTACCTCGAGTTACGAACTTAATTCATTCCAGAAGGCTGCTCGAGTGCTGATACCGAACGAATTTGTTTCCATAAGGAATAATGAAAATTAGATTAATCTGTTTCAAACCCTCAAAAATACACTTACATAATTGTTCAAGTTGGGAGCTGCTCGTAACTTGAGGTACCACTGTATAATGTGTGTTGATGTTACTGTTCTCCTCTTGGAAACTAATGAAAAGGTGACTGTGCACATAGGTGAACACAACACTTAGAACATCAACACAGTGTGCACATAATACAACAATGTCATCAACACAAAGAACACTTAGATCCTGATTGGTTCTTCACCTGATGTGACCTGACCACTGTCACCTGTAACCTGCTAGTCTACTAATGTGATAAGATCTAGATAGTGTATAAGATCTAGATAAGTAAAACACAGTTATCTTTATTCAGATATGTTTTGCCTACACAGTAGGAGGCAACAGAAGCAGTAGAGAAGTAAAGACGTAATCAATCCATCACCCTAAAAGTAGTAGTATTTAGGTGGTCAGTCCCTCAGCCTGGAGAAGTGTTTTGCTCCATAGTCTGGAACACTGTGAAGCTGAAGCAACGGTATGAAGACCTGTATACTGTCAAGGTGAGGCACACAACATCTTTGCAAGAGGCAGAGCTCACTAAAGTAAGAATGTCTTACCACTGGTTGTGAGTGAGAAAGGTTGGATTTGGGAGGGACCTACCTAGTAGGTTTGCTGCACAGCCTATAAAATAAGCCTATCAACAACATTCTCACTTCTACTAGTGGGCTCCACCTCTTCTGTGCCTCACCTTAACAGGATACAAGTCTCCATTCTGTTGCTTCAACTTCACATTGTTCCAGACTATGGAGCAGAACTTCTCCAGGCTGAGGGACAGACCTCCTCAAAACTATGTCTTGGAGGGCAATGGACTGATTATACAATCTGTCTCTCTACTGCTTCTGCCTCCAAATTCGACTGAAGAGCATACTGTGTAGGCAAAATGTTTCAGAATAAAGATACCTAACTATTGTACATGTCTTACTTGTCAACACTGTTTACCATTATTCACACACTAGGATTTTACAAATAATTTAAAACAACAGGACGTACTCAGTAAAAGACCTAACTAGTACATTTCTGTATAGTTGACATAGTTAATGGTCCAGGACCTGACACTAGTGGTCCAGGATGGACTGTAAGACAAATGACTGTCAGGTCTCTTATTTGCAGGTTAGTATTGAATTAAATTAAAGTCATTGAGTCACAGCTCCTGGCCCTGCCTCTAAAGAAGCTCTATATGCAGTCATTCTCTTATAAGGTTCCTCTATACACAGTATGTTCTCTATAAATTATTATAATCACAACTAAGCACTCTATGACCCTTGTGGGTTTAGCACTTAGTTTTGATGATAATAATTGAGCACTAAACCTACAAGGGTCATACAGTGCTAGTGCTCTTATAAAGCTCCTCTATATACAATCAGTTCTTATAAATTATCATTGGGGAGCACTCAACCCCATAGAAATTATACAGCACCTGTGCTGGGGGGGGGAGGGTTAGAGTAAGGGTGTTAGAACAGTGACGACATCAGAGGTAAATTCTGCATGCTCAGTGGTAGACAGGACAGTCTAACAGTATATGGCAAACAAACTGGAACCTGACAATTCTCTCAGTGGAACAGGGCGCCTCTCCACGAGTTACCCATAAGTGAGACATTGATGTGGAGTACAAACAGTCACAAGAAATACAGGTGGGACCCACTTATACAGCAGGTTAGGTTCCGGGCCACTGCTGTAAAGTGAAAATCGCGAAGTGAATCACAGCCGTTTTTCACTTTCAAATGCATATAAAAGCCTGATACAGTGGACCCTCGCCATTCGAATTTAATCCGTTCCAGGAGCTTGTTCTTAACGTGAAATGTTCGAAAGGCGATTTAATTTTTCCCATAAGAAATAATGGAAATACAATTAATCCGTTCCAGAAATCCAAAAATATAAAAAATATTATATTTTAATAAAATTAAGCTTCTACATAGACAAAAACATTAACTACTACAGTGCTGTACTACTAAAAGTATTAGTAAAGAAATGCAAGTCTTTTTACTTACCATTATTGAAGATTGTTGATGGCATATGGAAGAGAGGGAGGAGGAGTGAGGGAGGGAGGGGTTAGTGTTTGGAAGGGGAATCCCCTTCCAGAAGGACTTCAGGTACCAAAGCCCTATCTGGGGTTACTTCTTTTCTTTGTCTTTTAATCCCACTAGGACCAGCTTGGGAGTCACTGGACACTTTTAACAAAATAACTGTCCACAGTCCTCTGTTTCTGGAGCCTTTTCAACATGTTCCTGAAGAAGGACATTGTTTGGTCACTGAACATGCTGCTGTTATGGCTTGTTTGAGCTTGTTCAGGGTGGTATTTTTCAACAAAACTTTGCAATCTATTCCACATTGTACACATCTCCTTAATCTCTGAAGAAGGCACCTTCTTCAGCCCCTCTTCCTCCTCCTTCTCCCGTGAATCAATAGCCTCAAATCTGGTCTGATGCTCTTCCATTTCCAGCTCTTGCAGCTCTTGAGTTAGCTCTACCCTGTGGCCCTGCACTAGCTCTTCCACATCATCGCCACTCACCTCCAACCCCATGGACTTGCCCAATTCCACAATACAGTCCACAACAGGCACAGGGTCGGCAGGGTCAGGGTCAGCCTCAAACCCTTCAAAATCCCTCTGTTGGACACAACCTGGCCACAATGGTCTCCAAGCAGAGTTCAAAGTCCTTGAAGTCACTCCCCTCCCAAGCCTTGCCTATAAGGCCTATGCAGCTGTAGATATTGAAATGATTCTTCCAGAACTCTCTAAGGGTCAATTCACTGTCCGAGGTCATTTCAAAGCACTTTTCAAACACTGCTTTTGTGTAGAGTTTTTTGAAGTTACAGATGACCTGCTGGTCCATGGGCTGGAGGAGAGGAGTGGTGTTAGGAGGCAAGAACTTCAGTTTTATAAATTTGAAGTCTTCACACAGTAGGTCTTCCATGTTTTGAGGATGTGAAGGAGCATTGTCCAGCAACAGGAGGCACTTTTTGTCCAAACCCTTTTCCTGTAGGTATTTTTTCACACTGGGGCCAAACACTTCATGGATCCAGTCACTGAAAAGGTGCTTTGTGACCCATGCATTCTGACTAGCTCTCCACAAGACACACAATCTACTTTTGACGACATTGTGTCTCTTGAACACTGGGATTTTCTGAGTGATACACTAGTAAAGGCTTTAATTTAAAATCCCCACTAGCATTACTACACATCATGAGAGTTAGTCTGTCTTTCATAGGCTTGTGTCCTGGCAGTGCCTTTTCCTCTTGAGTAATGTAGGTCCTGTTGGGCATTTTCTTCCAAAACAGGCCTGTTTCGTCACAATTGAACACTTGTTCAGGTTTCAATTTTTCAGTCTTTATGTAGTCCTGAAACTCCTTTATGAATTTTTCAGCTGCATATTTGTTTAACTGGCAGCCTCACCATGCCTTACCACATTATGTATGCCACTACGATTTTTAAATCTCTCAAACCAGCCTTTGCTGGCTTTAAATTCACTACCATTACAATCAGTACTGGTTGCAGGCATTTTCTTTAAAAGATCGGCATGCAAGTTCCTTGCCTTTTCACAAATAATTGATTCAGACACACTATCACCCGCTAACTCTTTATCCTTGATCCACACCAGCAACAACAACTCAATCTCTTCGATTATTTGTGGTCTGTTTTTGGCTCGCACAGTAACACCTTTTGCAACATCAGCTTGCTTAATTTCTTCCTTCTTAAGCAGGATAGAAGCGATGGTTGACCTGTTTTTGCCATATATCCTGGCAAGATCACACAATCGCACACCACTCTCGTATTTTTGTATTATTTCCTTCTTCATTTCTACGGTGTTTCTCACTTTTATCAGCCCAGGGGTACCACTAGGAACTTTCTTGGGACCCATGGTAGCTTATTTCACAGTCGCACTTAATGAACAAACTCCAAAAAATTATAATTAAGTGTGAAATGTCTGGGGAAGCGTGCAGGGTATTGTTCTCTCGAGTGTAAACAACGCGGGACTGGCTCTCCACGCCTGCGCTGT
Organism: Cherax destructor; assembly: GCA_009830355.1. Lineage (NCBI taxonomy): Eukaryota > Metazoa > Arthropoda > Malacostraca > Decapoda > Parastacidae > Cherax > Cherax destructor. Next base: position 36,008 of record WNWK01006038.1, on the reverse strand, counting down.
GAGGCACCCAAGCGCCTGGGCCGACAGGTCACGAACGTATTCGTTCGACTCGCGATAATTTGTTCGCATGACGATATCAAAATTTTTGTACTAATGACGATTTGTTCGACTGCCGAGCCGTTCGAATAGCGGAGGTCCACTGTAACATGTTTACGCTATTATGTACAGTAGGGCCCCGCTTTATGGCGTTTCGCTAATATGGACATTTCAAATTATGACCAAAACTTTCTATACGGCTCCCTTCACCTGACTTTCTAATACGGTCACCGCGCCCCACCCAGTTTGTTTACATTCTCCATGGAAACTTTCCAAAATTTCAAGTGTTTTAAAGTTACGTATTTCATGTTTTATATATTCTCTGATAATTATACTTGTGTACCTGTACCTTACACACTGCTGGCATGCAGGTACACATTAACCCTTTGACTATTTCGGTCGTATACTACATACGTCTTATGAGCCACTGTTTCGGACATATCTATACGCCTAAATTCTAGCGGCCTCAAATCAAGTGGGAGAAAGCTGGTAGGCCCACATGTGAGAGAATGAGTCTGTGTGGTTAGTGTGCGCAGTATAAAAAAAATCGGGTACCCAGTGGTGCATTGTGGGAAAGCCATTTCAGTAGTCCATGTTCAGCATGCCTAGCGGTAAGAAATACCTGATTCCCCGGCGAATCTGGGACTCTTCTCTTCCCCAGTGATAGCTCTAACACAGATGGAAGTGTCTCTGAAGATGAATTTCATGGTTTTGAGGAGTTTGTGACCGAAAGCAATGCCCAGGATACCAGAAGGAAGGAAGGAAGAAAGAAAGGAACGAAGGAAGAGATGAGAGGAAGGAAGGAAAGAAGAGATGAGAGGAAGGAAGGAAAGAAGAGATGAGAGGAAGGAAGGAAGGAAAGAAGAGATGAGAGGAAGGAAGGAAGGAAAGGAGATGAGAGGAAGGAAGGAAAGGAGGAAGGAGGTAAGGAAGGAAGGAAAGAAGAAAAGAAGCTAGGAAGGAGGTTGTGGGGAAGAAGACATGGGTCCCCTTTTGTGTTGACAGCAGAGAGGCAGCTGTCATTTTGACAGCTGCCTTACCCTGACTCGTTATAGTTTAAAATCTTTATTATGCACCCCATACCCATCCTGTGGGCGGTAGTCAAAAGATTAGAGGTACATAATGGGTCCAGGGACTGGACCCCAAAGTTTTGATAGCTGAGCAAGTTACAAAGGTAATGACTCGGCAAATTTAGATGTTCACACACACACAGCTTCAAGTGCTAAGGGAAGTTGATGGAAAGTGTCCAGTCATTATATATGTGTATATATATTATAGAACAAGATGAAAGTATTTTCTTTTTGGGGATTTTCTTTCTTTTTGGGTCACCCTGCCTCGGTGGGAGACGGCCAACTTGTTGAAAAAAAAAAAAAAATGTTTGTGCAGTTATTGTTGCATACGAGTGTATATATGTACACAGCACTTTACTTTGGTGTCATGTCAGTAATATGTATACACTTGTGTAGTGTATTAGAATTCATCTTAGCTTTATATAGCTGGTCCCTTTGTGTGTGACGTCATAGGCCGCGCATGTGTGTGCTCAGACACAGGCCTCCCGCTCATTCCTACGCAGACCTAAGGCTGGACCAGACGTACATGTACTGGGGTACCTCTCCCTCTCACGTAATATACCTACTTCACCATCCATCCGTGAGTTTACTTCAACCATATTTGCTCTCCCAATACCCACACGACATTGGTCTCACAGGCCACATAAGTTACTTGGAAAAAACAAAATTGGAAAATACAAGAAACCTTCGAATGGGAGTAAATATAAGTGTACCGGTGAGTGGCATGCGCCGCTGTTGCTATACGCGGCTCATTTTCTGCCAACTTTACGCCTCCATATCTCAGTAAGTATTGATCGCAAAAAAATTTTTTTTAGTATGAAAACAATCAGAAAAATAATCTTAACATTTTGATAAGAAAAAAGATTTTTTTTTTTTTAGAATATTTTGCGACAGGAGAGCACTCAGGATTGGGGGCTTGCGACAATCAAAGGGTTAAAATCACTAAGAGTGTTATTAGTCTTAAGGAGAGGTACTACCGTCCTGCCAAGTGAGTGTAAAACGAAAGCCTGTATTTGTTTTACGATGGTAGGATTGCTGGTGTCTTTTTTCTGTCTCATAAACATGCAAGATTTCAGGTACATCTTGCTACTTCAACTTACACTTAGGTCACGCTACGCAAACATGTACACGTTTATGTATACACACTCATCTGAGTTTTCTTTGATTTTATCTTAATAGTTCTTGTTCTTATTGCTTTTCCTTTCATATCCATGGGGAAGTGGAATAAGAATCTTTCCTCCGTAAGCCATGCGTGTTGTAAAAGTCAACTAAAATGCTGGGAACAATGGGCTAGTAACCCCTTTTCCTGTATAGCTTACTAAAAAGAAAAAGAAGAAAACCGTCAAAGTGGGATGTTTGAATGTGCGTGGATGTTGTGCGAATGATAAGAAAGAGATGATTGTAGATGTCATGAATGAAAAGAAGCTGGATGTCCTGGCTTTAAGTGAGACAAAGCTGAAAGGGGGTAGGAGAGTTTCTGTGGGGAGAAATAAATGGGATTAGGTCAGGGGTTTCAAATAAAGTTAGAGCTAAAGAAGGAGTGGCAATAATGTTGAATAGTCAGTTATGGCAGGTAAAGAGGGAATATAAATGTATAAATTCAAGGATTATGTGGAGTAAAATAAAGGTTGGATGTGAAAAGTGGGTTATAGTAAATGTTTATGCACCTGGAGAAGAGAGAAGTGTAGAGGAGAGAGATAGATTTTGGGAAATGTTGAGTGAGTGTGTGGGGAGTTTTGAACAAAGTGAGAGAGTAATTGTGGTTGGGGATCTTAATGCTAAAGTGGGTAAAAATGTTGTGGAGGGAGTAGTAGGTAAATTTGGGGTGCCAGGGGTAAATGTAAATGGGGAACCATTAATTGAGCTATGTGTAGAAAGAGGTTTGGTAATAAGTAATACATATTTTATGAAAAAGAGGATAAATAAATATACAAGGTATGATATAGCACGTAAGGAAAGTAGTTTGTTGGATTATGTATTGGTGGATAAAAGGTTGAAGGGTAGGCTTCAGGATGTACATGTTTATAGAGGGGCAACGGATATATCGGATCATTATTTGGTTGTAGCTACAGTTAGAGTAAAAGGTAGATGGGACAAAAAGAAAATGGCAACAGCAAGTAAGAGAGAGGTAAAAGTGTATAAACTAAGGGAGGAGGAAGTTAGGGTGAGATATAAGCAACTATTGGCAGAAAGGTGGGCTAGTGCTAGTATAAGTAGTGGGGGGGTTGAAGAGAGTTGGGATAGTTTTAAAAATGCAGTATTAGAATGTGGGGCAGAAGTTTGTGGCTATAGGAGGGTGGGTGCAGGAGAAAAGAGGAGTGAGTGGTGGAATGAAGAAGTAAAGGGTGTGATAAAAGAGAAAAAGGTAGCTTATGAGAGGTTTTTACAAAACAGAAGTGTTAATAGAAGAGCAGAGTATATGGAGAGTAAAAGAAGGGTGAAGAGAGTGGTGAGAGAGTGCAAAAGAAGAGTGGATGAAAGAATGGGAGAGGCTCTGTCAAGAAATTTGGCTGAAAACAAGAAAAAATTTTGGAGTGAGATAAACAAGGTAAGAAAGCCTAGGGAACCAATGGATTTGTCAGTTAAAAACAGAGTAGGGGAGTTAGTAGATGGGGAGCTGGAGGTATTGGATAGATGGCGGGAATATTTTGAGGAACTTTTAAATGTCGATGAAAAAAGGGAGGCGGTAATTTCATGTACTGGCCAGGGAGGTACAACATCGTTTAGGAGTGAAGAAGAGCAGGATGTGAGTGTGGGGGAGGTGCGTGAGGCATTACGTAGAATGAAAGGGGGTAAAGCAGCTGGAACTGACGGGATCATGACAAAAATGTTAAAAGCAGGGGAGGATATAGTGCTGGAGTGGTTGGTATTTCTGTTTAATAAATGTATGAAAGAGGGGAAGGTACCTAGGGATTGGCAGAGAGCATGTATAGTTCCTTTATATAAAGGGAAGGGGGATAAAAGAGAGTGTAAAAATTATAGGGGAATAAGTTTACTGAGTATACCAGGTAAAGTGTATAGCAGGGTTATTATTGAAAGAATTAGAGGTAAGACAGAGAGTAGGATTGCAGATGAGCAAGGAGGCTTTAGAGTGGGTAGGGGATGTGTAGATCAAGTGTTTACAGTGAAGCATATATGTGAACAGTAAAGGTAGAGAAGTTTTCATTGCATTTATGGATTTAGAAAAGGCATATGATAGAGTGGATAGGGGAGCAATGTGGCAAATGTTGCAAGTGTATGGAATAGGTAGTAAGTTACTGAAGGCTGTAAAGAGTTTTTATGAGGATAGTGAGGCTCAGGTTAGGGTGTGTAGGAGAGAGGGAGATTACTTCCCGGTAAAAGTAGGTCTTAGACAGGGATGTGTAATGTCACCATGGTTGTTTAATATATTTATAGATGGGGTTGTAAAAGAAGTAAATGCTAGGGTGTTGGGGAGAGAGGTGGGATTAAATTATGGGGAATTAAATGCAAAATGGGAGTTGAAACAGTTACTTTTTGCTGATGATACTGTGCTTATGGGAGATTCTAAAGAAAAGTTGCAAAGGTTAGTGGACGAGTTTGGGAAAGTGTGTAAAGGTAGAAAGTTGAAAGTGAACATGGATAATAGTAAGGTGATGAGGGTATCAAACAATTTAAATAAAGAAAAATTGGATATCACATTGGAGAGAGGGATTATGGAAGATGTAAATGTTTTCAGATATTTGGGAGTTGATGTGTCAGCGGATGGGTTTATGAAGGATGAGGTTAACCATAGAATTGATGAAGGAAAAAAGGTGAGTGGTGCGTTGAGGTATCTGTGGAGACAAAAAACGTTATCCATGGAGGCAAAGAAGGGAATGTACGAAAGTATAGTGGTACCAACACTCTTATATGGGTGTGAAGCATGGGTTGCAAATGTTGCAGCGAGAAGGAGGCTGGAGGCAGTGGAGATGTCCTGTCTAAGGGCAATGTGTGGTGTAAATATGCAGAAAATTTGGAATGTGGAAATTAGGAGGTGTGGAGTTACTAAAAGTATTTGTCAGAGGGCTGAAGAGGTGTTGTTGAGGTGGTTTGGTCATTTAGAGAGAATGGATCAAAGTAGAATGACTTGGAGAGCGTATAAATCTGTAGGGGAAGGAAGGTGGGGTAGGGGTCGTCCTAGAAAAGGTTGGAGGGAGGGGGTAAGGGAGGTTTTGTGGGCGAGGGGCTCGGACTTCCAGCAAGCATGTGTGAGCGTGTTAGATAGGAGTGAATGGAGACAAATGTTTTTTGGGACCTGACGATCTGTTGGAGTGTGAGCAGGGTAACATTTTGTGAAGGGATTCAGGGAAACCAGTTAATTGATTTAGTTGGACTTGAGTCCTGGAAATGGGAAGTACAATGCCTGCACTTTAAAGGAGGGGTCTGGGATAGTGACAGCTGGGAGGGACTATTCTCAGCTGTCGTATCTGAGCGCCTCTGCAAAGACAGTGATTATGTATGAGTGTGGTGAAAGTGTTGAATGATGATGAAAGTATTTTCTTCTTTGGGATTTTATTTCTTTTTGGGTCACCCTGCCTTGGTGGGAGGCGGCCGACTTGTTGAAGAAAAAAAAAATAATAATTCACAATAATAATCACTGAGGTGCATTAAATGTCGTATATTACGTTATTATAAACATTTTCATTAATCCATCTATGATATTTCTTTCAAAATTATATAATAAGCATGCTATTTAACATATAAACATGATAAATACACCCCCACAGTAGAGAATATATTAACATAAATATGAGATGTTAGGTGTAGATGATCGTGTATTAACCAAAGCCAGACGCCGTCTGTTTGTGTACATCCTCCGTTACTCTTCTCTCTCATTTACTCGTTCTTTCTCTCGTTTATTCGTTTTTATATCGTTTCCTCACCTCTCACCCTACATTAAGACTACAAATACAGTGGACCCCCGAGTAACGAACAAAATTCATTCCAGAAGCCTGCTCAAGTGCCATTACCGAATGAATTTACTCCCTTCAAGAAATAATGTCAAGTAGGTTAGACCATTTCAGACCCCCAAAAATACACTTACAAAAGCACTTACAATATTATACTTACATAATTGTACAATTTCCAGGGTGCTCGTTACTTGGGGGTTCACTGTATTTTAAGTAATGAATGTACTGTATATGCATTTTATCACTCGCCCGTGCCCTAAAGCGAACGGGTGGCGGGCGATCACTCACCCGCCACCCGTTCAGTTTGTGTTTTTACATTGTCTGAACTCCGTGTATCTCGTTCTCTCTCGTTTACTACATATTTCGTTAACTAGTTGGCTCTCGTTGATGATGGCGTCTAAGCTTAGTTGTGATAAAAAGAAGAGTCGTAAGCCTCTTACTTTAAGTGCCAAGTTAGAAATGATTAAACTTAGTGAACTGACCTTTTTTTTGGTTATCCTAGGTTCTCTACACATATGCTGCTATGTATGATAATCTATGTAACTGTATTTGTGTATACCTGAATAAACTTACCTACTAACAAGGAATATCAATGGCTGAGATAACCATCAAATACAGTTACATATAGCAGCATGTGTGTAGACAACCTGGGATAACCCAACAAAGTCAAAGTGACTTATTGCTGACATGGAAAAACTTTTACACTGCCACTCACCTCTCACACATTCATATTAATATTTTAAGGTAAGTAACAAGTGTACTGTGTGTGTATTTTACTTTTTATTGTGTTTTTAATGCCTGGTTCTATTGCTAACTTAATATATGTTAGTATAAACCTGTTATCTAGCATTTATATGCATTTATAAGCGGAAAAAATGGTGTTCCACTTTACGGTGATTTCCGCTTTTCGGCGGTAGCTTAGAACCTAACCTGCCGTGTAAGTAGGGTCCTACTGTATTAAGTGAACAATAGAGCTAGGCCTAACATATGTATATACAGCCTCTCCTCACTTAACGACCACGTCGGTAAACAAATTCGTCGCTAAGTGAGGAACATACTATGATGGTAGTGGGTTTGTGTCAACCATCTTTGATATTGTTTTAATGTTACCTTTGCACCATTTATAACATTTCTGGTATATTTTTAAATGTTTATACAGCAGAGTACTGTATATTGTAATAAACAGAATAAGAGGAAATCAGCTCTAATATAAATTATTTAGGTATGCATACTGGTCAGAGAGCCCGTCGTAAGTCCAAGTCGTCGGTAAACGAGTACATCACTAAGTGAGGAGAGGCTGTATAGTACAGACATTACTTAAAATATTTATTAAGTCTGAATAAATAAAGAATGGGTATAATTGAAAACCACTGTATTAGCGAAATGCTGAAAAGCGAAGCGCTGTACAGCAGGGCCTGCCTGTACTGTTTACCTCTCTGTTGGAATAGTGGTCTGTGGGTTATATTTTAATGTTAAGGCATGTTCAATAGTCTTTTATTATCTCCCAATGAACATTTTTTGCAAGACAAAGAACATAAACAAATGTGCTAAACATTATCAATGAACAAATTCAGTGGAACCATCAAGCCTCGAACTTACAATGCCAAGGTCTTAAGAACCGGTCCGGCGCTCCTAAGAACTTGTCCGGCACTCCACTGTATTATCACAGAAGAAATTAAAGATAATTACATCATTGGATACAAAAATAATCTGTCACTGTACTGTGCCTGATACCAATCACATTGTGAAAAATACTGAACAAAAAGATTGATACACGTTCATTGTACCGGTGAACAAGCTCTTACTGGTACATCATCATGCTCAGCATGGAGCTTTATCATAATGAAGCTCTTCAGGGCTAAATAATTAAAACCTGTTTGGAGCTTTATAATGAAGCTCATTGAAGAAATATCTAATTCAAAGCTGTTTAGAGCTTTATAATGAAGCTCTACATTCCTAGATTTAATTCAAAGAAGCTTATAGTTTTATAGTAAAGCTCTACAGGGCAAAAAGTGTAAATAAAAGCTGTACAGAGCCCTAGCATGTCATCACCAAAAGCTCTACACACACACAGCACAATGCCCTCCAAGTACACTGTATAATGAGCTTTTCCTTTGCAAAGGTGAGCTTGAGTATTTACAAAGGTCGATCTATATCACTTGCCAAAGTGATAGATCGACCTACACCTTCAAGCCTTTTTTTTTGACATTTGTAGAATTACTAACAAAATAAATAATTGAACGAGTGGGACTTGAACCTATGGCAGGTGGGTGGTAAACCCAGCAGGCCAGTACACTAACCACTTCGCCAGCTAGCTATATTTCTATACACCATAAGGTTAGCATGGGCCCCCACTGTGACCGGCTTTCAGACAGTATGCCACACATGTTGGTGTGCAATTTGTCTGTATAAACTGGTATTTGCTGTCGCATGGTCACACTGTGTGGCCCATGCTAACCTCCCCACGAAGTACAGAAGTATGGTTAGTTGTATGAATCTCATTCGAGTCGGCTGGTCAAGCTGTTAACACATTAACCTGCGAGTTTCATGACATGCTGTGGGTTCAAATCCCACCCGTTCCCAATTTTTTGCAATCGTGTTACGATTTCATGCACCGACAATACATAAGGTTAAAGGACACGTGTACAATGAACGTCACATTAATTATGTTTCCTTCTATCTAAACTTTCATTTTTTTATTTTTTTTTAAGATTATTTATATATACAGTAGATTGTCATTTAACACGGTAGTTATGGTCCTGAAAACGCCGTATTAGGTAAAGCCGTGTTAGATGAACTGAAGAACTTATGGGAAAAATAGGGTTACATTCCTGGGAGCCCCAAAAAAGCCAAACAACTTTTTTTTAGACCTCCAGATCTTACAAAAATAAAAGGAATATGTAATTGTAGTTCATTGTCGTGATGTATTATGTTGTTTTTACTGCTTAAGACTACAAATGTAAAAGAAACAATAGTATTTCTTAACTTAAATTGTGGGTGCTGGTGTTTGTGGATGATTGTGAAGAGAGTGGAGAGTTATGCTGTGGCCCTACTGGGCTGAGGTGGATGGTGGAGGTTCTGGTACTGAAGTCGATGGTTATACTGGAGTGTGCATAAATTCTCTAATGGATTTATATTCTATTTTACCCTGCAGAACATTATACAACTGACGGTAAGGTATTAGCTGCTCTAAACACCGTTTCAGGGTTCTCTTCAGTGAAAAGTCTAACTTTAGGTCATTCAGTCAAGTCAGTGTTGTATAAAATTGTGCCGCAATTCTTCAATCATGCTATAACTGAATCGTGCCAAAAAAACTCATGTTAAATGACGGTCTACTGTATATATATATATATTAACATATACAACGATTCTTTTTTCGTGAGTTACTTTCGCTTCTAATGAAGACTATGGGAAGAATATATCACAATACTGTGGCTGCAACAATTCATAACTGACTCCCAGCCTAGAGGTGGAGGTTTTAGATGAGGTGTCGGTCCTGGACCAACCTTCAAGTGTTGGTCAAGAACTGTTTTTAAGTGACGTAGGATTTGATTTGGCGTCCAAAACAAAGTTTAAAGCTTCATCTCAACTTTGTGAATAATACAGAGCATAGTCAGCTCCTCTATATACAGCTTTTATAAAGCTCTTCTATATACAGTCAGCTCTTATAAAACTCCTTTATATACAGTCAGTTCTCTTATAAAGCTCTTCTATAAACAATCAGCACTCTTATAAACCTCCTCTATATACTGCCATTACTTTTAGAAATTTTATATAAAAAAAAAAGGTTCTCCCAAAATTAAATACGTAGTACGGGAATAAAGGCTTTCCAAGTTCACATTAATCAATTTTGTATGTACTTTTTTCAATTGCCTTTGCAAAAAATTGCAGCATATAGAATAGCTTTAAAGTAGTGTTTACTGTACTTAGGTAACATTACTGACTTGATCGCATGCTAGTCTTACATAAGAAGAAATAAAATAGGAGTGGGATGCCTTCTGCGATATTGCAATTTTGTCTTTTCTACAGATATGATTGCATAACAGTCTTACACAGGAAGAAATACTAGAGTGGGATAGCTTCTCTGACGTTGCAACTTCCGAGTCTTTTCTACAGACATGATAGCATAATAGTCTTCCGTAGGAACAAATAAAAAGATTGGTATAACTTCTCCGATGCTGCAAATCTATGAATCTTCTCTAATTATGACCTCATGATGGTGTTCCACAGGAAAATTAAATGAGGAATGGGACTCAGTGAATCTTCTCCAGGGGCAGCATAAGGTTGGTGTAGGTCTGTTCATCTTGCTGCTGCAGCAATGACAGTGAGTCCAGACTAAAGAACATGTTGTTGGTGTCATAAAGGTTTGGTCGATGTGCCAGGCCAAGGAGAGCAGCCATCTTGGCCGCCAGGGGACCTTTCTCTACCACGTGCAGCTCCTCGTCCGGCATCATCTGGGAAAAAACGAAACACAGAAATAGCCAAGAGCAGAGATATTTATTAATTATAATACAGTGGACCCTCGCTATTCGAACACTCCAAAACTCAACCTTTTATGTAAGTTTATTATTGTAAGTGCTTTTATAAGTGTATTTTTGGGGGTCTGAAATGGACTAATCTAATTTACATCATTCCTTATGGGAATAAATTCATTTGGTAACAGCACTTGAACAGCATTCTGGAATGAGGGTGAGTTTTGGAGTGTTTGAATAGCGAGGGTCCACTGTATTATTATTCTTCTTTCTTTCTTTCAACACGTCGGCCGTTTCCCACCGAGGCAGGGTGGGCAAAAAGGAAAAACGAAAGTTTCTCCTTTTACATTTAGTAATATATACAGGAGAAAGGGTTACTAGCCCCTTGCTCCTGGCATTTTAGTCGCCTCTTACGACACTCATGGCTTACAGAGGAAGAATTCTGTTCCACTTCCCCATAGAGATAAGAGGAAATAAGAACAAGAACTAGTAAGAAAATAGAAGAAAACCCAGAGGGGTGTGTATATATATGCTTGTACATGAATGTGTAGTGTGACATAAGTGTAAGTAGAAGTAGCAAGATGTACCTGAAATCTTGCATGTTTATGAGACAGAAAAAAGACACCAGCAATCCTACCATCATGTAAAACAATTACAGGCTTTCGTTTTACACTCACTTGGCAGGACGGTAGTACCTCCCTGGGTGGTTGCTGTCTACCAAGGGCTAGTAACCCCTTCTCATGTATAAATTACTAAATTTAAAAAGAAAAACTTTCATTTTTCTTTTTAGCTCACCCTGCTTCAGTGGGATATGGCCTGTTTGTTGAAAAAATAATATACAGTGGGATATCGAAACAAGTAAGAACCAGAAATAACGGATTTAAATTGGATAAATTTAAATCCAGTTATGTAAGTGTATTATTGTAAGTGCTTTTGTAAGTGTATTTTTGTGGGTATGAAACTGACTAATCTAATTTACATTATTCCTTATGGGAACAAATTCATTTGGTAACGGCACTCGAACAGCCTTCTGGAACGAATAAAGTACGAAACTCGGGGTACCACTGTATTTATTTTTTTACTACAGTTTACAGATGATGTAGTTTACATGTAATAAAACATTGTTAAGTACAAAAGAGAGCAACTAACATACTGTGCATTCCTGGCAGACTAATATTAATGTTTAAAGACTACTTCAGAACTAGACATGGGTTATTAAGTAAGAGTTTTTAAATGTACAAAAAAAAAAAAAAAAAAAAAAAAAGGTAGCTAAATGAACAATAGTAAAATTTTATGTATTAATACTTCAAACTTATTCTGTAATCTTCAGTTAAGTGGAATTTCTTAAGCAGTTTCAAATTGACTCAAAGTCTTCAGTTTATGGAACGACTGAAAGAGATGAAGATAGTTTCAGTGGATTTATAATAGAACAAGATGAGTAATTAATTTTCTATGGGAGTTTGAGGAAGATTGTAAGAAGAGGGATAGAGTTGGATGAGCTGGTTATGTTTGGTATAACATAGTGTTGGTTTAGTTAAGTTAGGGAGATGAGATGATTTTTACCAATAGCTCTAAACTGACTGACAGACAGAGGACCTTTGATGATTCAGGGATTCGGGGAATGAATTCCAGATCTTAGGGCCTTTTGTGCACAGTGAATTTTTGCATAGATTGAGTCAGACACAGACGATGTTGAAGAGAATTTTGTGTCTCGTATTATGACTGTGTTGTTGTTATTGTTGTTGCAACTATCAAGGAAAGATTTCAGAGAAAGGTTTATGTTGTTATTTTATGTTCTATATCTATATAGTAAATACAGTAATATGAGTGTGTATTATGTATATTAAGTAAGTTCAAACTCTCAAAGAATGGAGGGGTGTGTTATCTGGCACAGGACTGGGTGATAGTCTCCGCAGCAGCTTTTTCCTGGGTTATTAAATGTTTAAGGTGATTAGTCGTAGTAGGTCCCTAAGAACAAATACCACTGGTGAGGTAAGGGTAGACTAGAGAGTGGTATAGTGTAAGTAGTGTTGTGTGGGATACATAGTACTCTACTATCTTGGCGAGGATGACTACTGTTTTGGAGACCTTTTTGGCTGCATTGCATGTGGCTATTAAATTGCTATCAAGGTAATATTTTTTTTTATTATTAACACATCGGCCATTTCCCACCAAGGCAGGGTGGCCCGAAAAAGAAAAACTTTTACCATCATTCATTCCATCACTGTCTTCTCAGAGGAATGCTTACACTACAGTTATAAAACTGCAACATTAACACTCCTTCAGAGTGCCAGCACTGTACTTCCCATCTCCAGGAATCAAGTCCGGCCTGCCGGTTTCCCTGAATCCCTTCATAAATGTTCCCTTGCTTACACTCCAACAGCACATCAAGTCCTAAAAACCATTTGTCTCCATTTGCTCCTATCTAACACGCTCACGCATGCTTGCTGGAAGTCCAAGCCCCTCGCACACAAAACCTCCTTTACCCCCTCCCTCCAACCTTTCCTAGGCTGACCAATACCCCGCCTTCCCTCCACTACAGATTTATACACTCTTGAAGTCATTCTATTTCGTTCCATCCTCTCTACATGTCCAAACCATCTCAATAACCCCTCCTCAGCCCTCTGGATAATAGTTTTGGTACTCCCGCACCTCCTCCTATTCTCCAAACTATGGATTCTTTGCATTATATTCACACCACACATTGCCCTCAGACATGACATCTCCAATGCCTCCAGCCTTCTCCTCGTTGCAACATTCACAACCCATGTCTCACACCCACACAAGAGTGTTGGTATAACTATACTCTCATACATTTCCCTCTTTGCTTTCATGGATAAAGTTCTTTGTCTCCATAGACTCCTCAGTGCACCACTCACCTTTTTCCCCTTGTCAATTCTATGATTCACCTCATTTTTCATAGACCTCATCTGCTGACACATCCACTCCCAAATATCTGAATACATTCACCTCCTCCATACTTTCTCCCTCTAATCTGATATCCAATCTACTGTTACCTAATTTTTTTTTGTTATCCTCATCACCTTACTCTTTCCTATATTCACTTTTAATTTCCTTCTTTTAAATATCCTACCAAACTCATCAACCAACCTCTGCAACTTCTCTTCAGAATCTCCCAAAAGCACAGTGTCATCAGCAAAGAGCAACTGTGACAACTCCCACTTTGTGTTAGATTCTTTATCTTTTAACCCCACACCTCTTGCCAACACCCGAGCATTCACTTCTCTTACAACTCCATCTATAAATATATTGAACAACCATGGAGACATCACACATCCCTGTCTAAGGCCTACTTTTACTGGGAAATAATTTCCCTCTCGCCTACATACTCTAACCTGAGCCTCACTATCCTCATAAAGACTTCACTGCTTTCAATAACCTACCTCCTATTCCATACATTTGCAACATCTGCCACATTGCCCCTCTATCCACCCTATCATATGCCTTTTCCAAATCCATAAATGTCACAAAAACCTCTTTACCCTTATCTAAATATTGTTCACCTATATGTTTCACTACAAACACTTGGTGTACACACCCCCACACCCCCTACCCTTCCTAAAGCCTCCTTGTTCATCTGCTATCCTGCTCTCCATCTTACTCTTAATTCTTTCAATAATAACTCTACCATACACTTTACCAGGTACAGTGGTACCCCGACTTACGATGGTCCCCAAACACACCCTTTTATGTAAGTTGATTTTTTTAAATGCTTTTGTAAGTGTAATTTTGGGGGTCTAAAAGGACTAGTCTATTTTACATCATTTCTTATGGAGATAAATTTGTTTGGTAATGGCACTTGAACAGCATTCTGGAATGAAAAAATATCGTAAGTCGGGGTACCACTGTATACTCAGCAGACTTAGTCCCCTATAATTTTTACACTCTCTTTTGTCCCCTTTGCCTTTATACAAAGGAACTATGCATGCTCTCTGCCACTGCCAGTCCCTAGGTACCTTACCCTCTTCCATACATTTATTAAATAAAAACACTAACCACTCCAAAACTATATCCCCACCTGCCTTTAACATTTCTATCTTTATCCCATTAATCACAACTGCTTTACCCCCTTTCATTTTATCCACTGCCCCATGCACTTCCCCCACACTCACAACTGGTTCTTCCTCAATCCTATAAGATGTTATTCTTCCTTGCCCTATACACGAAATCACAGCTTCCCTATCTTCATCAACATTTAACAATTCAAAATATTCTCTCCATCTTCCCAATACTCTAACTCTCCATTTAATAACTCTCCTTTCCTATTTTTAACTAACAAATCCATTCGTTCCCTAGGCTTTCTCAACTTATTAATCTCACTCCAAAACATTTTCTTATTTTCAACAAAATTTGTTGATAACATCTCACCCACTCTCTCATTTGCTTTCTTTTTACATTGCCTTACCACTCTCTTAGCCTCTCTTTTTTTTTTTTCTCCATATACTCCTCCCTCTTTGCATCACTTCTACTTTGTAAAAAACCTCTCATATGCTAACTTTTTCTCTCTTACTATTCCCTTTACATCATCATTAAACCAATCGCTCTTCCCTCCCACACCCACTTTCCTGTAACCACAAACTTCTGCTGAACACTAACACTATATTCTTAAACTTACCCCATACATCTTCTACCCCATTGCCTATACTCACACTAGCCCATCTGTCCTCCAACAGTTGTTTATATCTTACCCTAACTGCCCCTCCTTTAGTTTCTAAACTTCACTTCTTTCTTTCTTGCTGTTTCCATTCTCCTTGTATCCCATCTACCTTTTACTCTCACTGTAGCTACAACTAAAAAGTGATCTGATATACCTGTGGCCCCTCTGTAAACATGTACATCCTGAAGTCTACCCAACAGTCTTTTATTACTAATGTAGTCCAACAAACTACTGTCATTTTGCCCTACATCATATCTTGTATACTTATTTATCCTCTTTTTCTTAAAATATGTGTTACCTATAACCAAACCCCTTTCTATACAAAGTTCAATCAAATGCTCCCCATTATCATTTACAATTGGTACCCTAAACTTACCTACCACACCCTCTCTAAACGCTTCTCCTACTTTAGCATTTAGGTCCCCTACAACAATTACTTTCTCACTTGGCTCAAAAGTTCCTACACACTCGCTTAACATCTCCCAAAATCTCTCTCTCTCCTCTACACTCCTCTCTTCTCCAGGTGCATACGCACTTATTATGACCCACTTTTCACATCCGACCCTTATTTTAATCCACATAATCCTTGAATTTATACATTTATGTTCCCTCTTCTCTCTCCATAACTGATCCTTCAACATTATTGCTACCCCTTCCTTAGTTCTAACTCTCTCAGATACTCCTGACTTAATCCCATTTATTTCTCCCCACTGAAACTCGCCTACCCCCTTCAGCTTTGTTTCGCTTAGGGCCAGGACATCCAACTTCTTTTCTTTCATAACATTAGCAGTCATCTCTTTCTTATCATTCGCACTACATCCATGCACATTCAAACATCCCAATTTTATGAAGTTTTTCCTTTTCTTGATTTTAGTAATTTATACAGAAGGGGTTACTAGCCCATTTCTCCCGGCATTTAGTCGCTTCTTACGACACACATAGCTTACGGAGGAAGAATTCTGTTCCACTTCCCCATGGAGATAAGCAGAAATAAACAAGAACAAGAACTAGGAAGAAAAATAGAAGAAAAACCCAGAGGGGTTAGTACATATATGCTTGTACATGCATGTGTAGTGTTACCTAAGTGTAAGTAGAAGTAGCAAGACATACCTGCAACCTTGCATGTTTATGAGACAGAAAAAGAGACCAGCAATCGTACCATCATGCAAAACAATTACAGGATTATGTTTCACACTCATTTGGTAGGATGGTAGTACCTCCCTGGGTGGTTGCTGTCTACCAACCTACTACCCTGATACAATTATGGATGCATATAAACAATGCAGATGACAGTGAACAGAACTGAGGGGTAGCACCTTGATAAGAATTAATAAAGTGAGATTTTTCGACAAATTATACTGAGAGCTTTACGTTGTCTTTGAAATGACAGTCATGAATGTGGACATTTAGCCTGGTTGGTTTTATTAGTTTTCCTTTATGTATAGTGTATGGAAGGTGGCATGAAACATCACATAACACTGCATGTCTTTAACTGTTTTTGTAATAGTTTCCCATTTTTTCCTCTTTGATATCTACTCACCCAGTCACGGTGGGAAACTAGGTATGTTTTGGCCACTGTGCAATATAGAGTAGTAGTAAACAAACCAAATGTAGCCTTAGTAAAGTAAGAAAATCAATATCTCAAGTCACGGTCCTGCCATCTTAATGTTTCTCATTCTCGTAACAGACTACAGTAGGGCCCCACTTATACGGCAGGTTTGGTTCCAGGCTACCGCTGGAAAGTGGACATTACCGGAAAGCAGAATGCCATTTTTTCCACTTATAAATGCATATAAATGATAGATAACAAGTTTACACTAACATATACAGTAGAGCCCCACTTATACGGCAAGTTAGGTTCCAGGCTACTGCCGGAAAGCAGACTTCACCTAAAAGCAGAACTCCATTTTTTCCATTTATAAATGCCAGATAACAAGTTTACACTAACATATATTAAGTTAGCAATAGAGCTAGGCATTAAAAAATAAAATACAAACACAGTACACTCATTATTTACCTCAAAATATTTGTAGTCTTAATCTAGGGCAAAGGGTGAGTAGTATTTACTGTAAGAAGTCAGGTATGGTAGCCCTCCTGGCCACCCCACCCACCCCACCCACACATACTATACTACGAGGCTTAAAGCTCCCTAGAGTGATACAATGCATATACAGTGGTACCTCGGTTAACGATGGTCCCCAAACTCGCCCTTTTATGTAAGTTTATTTTTTTAAATGCCTTTGTAAGTGTATTTTTGGGGGTCTAAAAGGACTAGTCTATTTTACATTATTCCTTATGGGGATAAATTCGTTTGATAATGGCACTTGAACAGCATTCTGGAACGAAAAAATATCGTTAACCGAGGTACCACTGTACAGTGCACTCATTACTTACCTTAAAATATTTATAGTCTTAAAGGTCTTAATGTAGGGTGAGAGGTGAAAAGTATTTATTTGTAGAAAGTCATGTGAGAGGTATGGCATCCTGCCTGGCCACTCCCACCTACTACGACATTAAGCGCCCTAGAGCGATAAAATGCATATACAGTTCACTCATTATTTACCTTAAAATATTTGTAGTGTTAATGTAGGGTGAGAGGTGAGTTTTATTTGTAGGAAGTCAGGTTTGGGTAGCCAGCCAGGGCACCCCTCCCCTCCCCACCCCACTCACACGTAATGTAAACAAACCAGGCGAACGTGTCTGGTTTTTGTCACTTTACATTGTGTACAAGGTGTCTCCTCATTGATACAGCAGAATAAATAAAGAGAAACACTCCCATTCTCATGTAACACCATTTTTAGAAGAAATGACGCCCTGAGTGAAGGCATACGAAAGGAATAATTTTCTAGTTACCCCCAGTAATATTATAGTGTACACATTTTCTCTGATGTTGGACTACAAGTAGCCTGGCTACCACAAGTCCTACAAGTAGCCTGACTACCACAAGTCCTACAAGTCGGCTGGCTACCACAAGTCCTACAAGTAGCCTGGCTACCACATCTCATTTTTTTTTTTTTTTTTTTTTTTTTTTTTTAACACATCGGCCGATTCCCACCAAGGCAGGGTGGCCCGAAAAAGAAAAACTTTCATCATCATTCACTCCATCACTGTCTTGCCAGAAGGGTGCTTTACACTACAGTTATAAAACTGCAACATTAACACCCCTCCTTTAGAGTGCCGGCACTGTACTTCCCATCTCCAGAACTCAAGTCCGGCCTGCCGGTTTCCTGAATCCCTTCATAAATGTTACTTTGCTCACACTCCAACAGCACGTCAAGTATTAAAACCATATGCCTCCATTCACTCCTATCAAATACGCTCACACATGCTTGCTGGAAGTCCAAGCCCCTCGCACACAAAACTTCCTTTACCCCCTCCCTCCAACCTTTCCTAGGCCGACCCCTACCCCGCCTTCCCTCCACTACAGATTTATACACTCTCGAAGTCACTCTGTCTCGTTCCATTCTCTCTACATGTCCAAACCACCTCAACAACCCCTCCTCAGCTCTCTGGACAATCGTTTTGGTAATCCCGCACCTCCTCCTAATTTCCAAACTCCGAATTCTCTGCATTATATTCACACCACACATTGACCTCAGACATGACATCTCCACTGCCTCCAGCCTTCTCATATTTATGTTAATTCATTCTACTGTGGGGGTGTATTTAGATGGATTAATCAAAATGTCTATATTAACGTGTGTAAGTTTACTTAGGTACAGGTACACATAAGTATAATTATCAGTTATAATAATAATGTAGGGATGTAGTCTGTCTGGGGTACATACCTACACCTACCTACATGTGGCCCAGAGCCATATTATTACTATTGACATACCATGTTCACTGAGTTTAATCGTTTCTATCAACTACAATGGACTCCTGGAAATCGGCCATAATTCGTTCCAGAATGTTGTTTGAGTGGCATTACCGAACGAATTTATTCCCATAAGGACAAATGTAAATTAGATTAGTCGCTTCAGACCCCCAAAAATACACTTACAAAAATACACTTACATAATTGTTCGAGTTGGAAGGTGGCCAATTTCCGGGGGTCCACTGTACCTTTAGATGCCATCATAAACAAAGGGAGAAGTAATGAATAATTCATGCCGAGAATTTTAAACAAAAGCGTTATGTATTAACCCTTTCAGGGTCGAGAGGCACACTTTTTGAAAAAAAAAGAAATTCTTATGAAATGATAGAGAATCCGATCATAATGCCACCAAAAGTATGAAATTTGATGGAAAACTTATGGAATTATGCTCTAGCGAAGTTAGCGGTCTCGACGATATTTACGCATCGGCGATTTCGCCCACTTTGAGCCCTATTTTCGGCCAATTTGAATGTTCCAGTCTACTAACATCATAGCTATTTCGCTAGAACTCCATTTGTTCTATCGTTTGAGTACAAGAAACCGCCCATTTCCCAATTACAACTACCCAATAAAGTGGTCAGAAATTGGCAATTTGGCCAATTTCACACAAATTTCAAATGATGCCAATTTCAAAATGGTGTCCAGAATAAACAAGGCAGGCATTACTGGCACTAAAATAACATTTTCTCTGTTCGTTAGTCACGTCTCCAGGCCCCTCTTACATTACTTTTGCTTTCCATTTTGAGTTTTTATTCTCACAAAAAATACAAGATTTACTGTTATGTATACTACTGCATCATTGTTAAAACGGTATAAATAATATCACCCCACTTGTGAAAGAATATTAGACTCACCAGTTGACGTGTATTGGACGTGTGGCGTGATTTGTTTACTCTTGATCATCGGCAAAAATCGAAAATTTTTGCTAATTTGAGCTCAATTTCAAGGTACTTGTTATCGTAAAACCAATCAAAATCATCTCTATTTCTGTAATATATCTTCCATTCTATCAAATGAGACCAAGAAAACGAAAATACAACAATAAATACCATACAAAAATAGACTGCGCACACTGACCACACAGACCCATTCTTTCATATGTAGGCCTACCAGCTTTCTCTCGCTAAATTTGAGGGTGCTAGAATTTAGGCATTCAAGTACGGCACCAACCCTGGGTGTCAAGCCGTACTAGTATGACACCGACCCTGAAAGGGTTAAGGAAAGTGATGTAATGTTTTCCCTCCATCCGGCTACCACACCTCCATAGTACTTTTTTTTTTTTTTTCAACAAGTTGGCCGTCTCCCACCGAGGCAGGGTGACCCAAAATGAAAGAAAATCCCCAAAAAGAAAATACTTTCATCATCATTCAACACTTTCACCACACTCATACATAATCATTGTCTTTGCAGAGGCGCTCAGATACAACAGCTGAGAATAGTCCCTCCCAGCTGTCACTATCCCAGACCCCTCCTTTAACCCTTTGACTGTTTTGGTCGTATATATACGTCTTACGAGCCACTGTTTCGGATTTATGTATACTCACAAATTCTAGCGGCTTCAAATCAAGCAGGAGAAAGCTGGTAGGCCCACATATGAGAGAATGGGTCTGTGTGGTCAGTGTGCGCTGTATAAAAAAAAATCCTGCAGCATGCAGTGCATAACGAGAGAAAAAAAACTCTGACCGTTTTTTTGGATTAAAACGCCGTATTTGAGGTGTATTTTCGTATAGTATTTATGGTTGTATTCTCTTTTTTATGGTCTCATTTGATAGAATGGAAAACATACTACAGAAATATAGATGATTTTGATTAGTTTCATGATGAAAACGACCTTGAAATTGAGCTCAAAGTAGGGGAAATGTTCGATTTTTGCAAATGTTCAAGAGTAAACAAATCACGCCACGCATCCAATACACATCAATTGGTGAGTCTAATATTCTTTCACAAGTGCACTGATACTATTTATACCATTTTTACAATAATGCAATTGTCTGCATAACGGTAAATCTTCTATTTTTTGTGTGAATAAAAAATAAAAATAGAAAGCAAGAGTAGTATAAGAGGGGCCTAAAGGCATGACTAATTAACAGATAACATCTTACTTAAGTGCCAGGAATGTCTGCATTGTTTATTCTGGACCCTATTTTGAAATTGACAACTTTTTTATTTTGCATGAAATTGGCCAAATTGCCAATTTCTGACCACTTTATTGGGTAGTTGAAATCGGTAAATTGGTGGTTTCTTGTACTCAATCGATAGAACAAATAGAGTTCTAAACAAATTGCTATGATTTTGGTCGACTGGAACAATGGAATTGGCTGAAAATAGGGCTCAAAGTCGGTGAAATTGCCGATGCGTATATATCGCCGAGATCACTAACTTCGCGAGAGCGCAACTCCGTAAGTTTTCAATCAAATTTCATACTTTTCGTGTCATTACCATCGGGAAAAGATTCTCAATAATTTCATAAGAAAAATAATTTTTTTTTTTTTTAATTTTGCGACAACAGGAGAGCACTCAGGATTAGGGGTTGCGACAGTCAAAAGGTTAAAGTGCACGCTTGTACTTCCCATTTCCAGGACTCAAGTCCAACTAAATCAATTAACTGGTTTCCCTGAATCCCTTCACAAAATGTTACCCTGCTCACACTCCAACAGCTCGTCAGGTCCCAAAAACCATTCGTCTCCATTCACTCCTATCTAACACGCTCACACATGCTTGCTGAAAGTCCAAGCCCCTCGCCCACAAAACCTCCTTTACCCCCTCCCTCCAACCTTTTCTAGGACGACCCCTACCCCGCCTTCCTTTCCCTACAGATTTGTACGCTCTCCAAGTCATTCTACTTTGATCCATTCTCTCTAAATGACCAAACCACCTCAACAACCCCTCTTCAGCCCTCTGACAAATACTTTTAGTAACTCCACACCTCCTAATTTCCACATTCCGAATTTTCTGCATAATATTTACACCACACATTGCCCTTAGACAGGACTTCTTCACTGCCTCCAGCCTCCTCCTCGCTGCAGCATTTGCAACCCATGCTTCACACCCATATAATAGTGTTGGTACCACTATACTTTCGTACATTCCCTTCTTTGCCTCCATGGATAACGTTTTTTGTCTCCACAGATACCTCAACGCACCACTCACCTTTTTACCTTCATCAATTCTATGGTTAACCTCATCCTTCATAAACCCATCTACTGACACGTCAACTCCCAAATATCTGAACACATTTATTTCTTCCATAATCCCTCTCTCCAATGTGATATCCAATTTTTCTTTATTTAAATCGTTTGATACCCTCATCACCTTACTCTTATCTGTGTTCACTTTCAACTTTCTACCTTTACACACCCTCCCAAACTCGTCCACTAACCTTTGCAACTTTTCTTTAGAATCTCCCATAAGCACAGTATCATCAGCAAAAAGTAACTGTGTCAACTCCCATTTTGCATTTAATTCCCCATAATTTAATCCCACCCCTCTCCCCAACACCCTAGCATTTACTTCTTTTACAACCCCATCTATAAATATATTAAACAACCATGGTGACATTACACATCCCTGTCTAAGACCTACTTCTACCGGGAAGTAATCTCCTTCTCTCCTACACACCCTAACCTGAGCCTCACTATCTTCATAAAAACTCTTTACAACCTTCAGTAACTTACTACCTATTCCATACACTTGCAACATTTGCCACATTGCTCCCCTATCCACTCCATCATATGCCTTTTCTATATCCATAAATGCAATGAAAACTTCTCTACCTTTATCTAAATACTGTTCACATATATGCTTCACTGTAAACACTTGATCTACACATCCCCTACCCACTCTAAAGCTTCCTTGCTCATTTGCAATCCTATTCTCTGTCTTACCTCTAATTCTTTCAATAATAACCCTGCCATACACTTTACCTGGTATACTCAGTAAACTTATTCCCTTATAATTCTTACAATGTCTTTTATCCCCCTTCCCTTTATATAAAGGAACTATACATGCTCTCTGCCAATCCCTAGGTACCTTCCCCTCTTTCATACATTTATTAAACAAAAATACCAACCACTCCAGCACTATATCCCCCTTTGCTTTTAACATTTCTGTCATGATCCCGTCAGTTCCAGTTGCTTTACCCCCTTTCACTCTACGTAATGCCCCACGCACCTCCCCCACACTCACATCCTGCTCTTCTTCACTCCTAAACGATGTTGTACCTCTCTGGGCAGTACATGAAATTACCGCCTCCCTTTTTCATCGACATTTAAAAGTTCCTCAAAATATTCCCGCCATCTACCCAATACCTCCAGCTCCCCATCTACTAACTCCCCTACTCTGTTTTTAACTGACATAAAATGTTTATATGCTATATAACGTGTTTCTTATATAATTTTGAAGAAAATATCATAGATGGATTATTGAAAATGTCTATATTAACCCTTAAACGGTCCAAACGTATATATACAGTAGACCCTCATTTAGCTCGGTAGTTACATTCCTCAAAACGTCGTGTTAGATAATTAAAAGAACTTATGGGAAAAATAGGGTTACGTTCCTGGGAGTCCCCAAAAAGCCAAACAAGTTTTTTTTAGACCAACAGATCTTACAAAAATAAATGAGAATATGTAATTGTAGTTCATTATCGTGATGTATTATGTTGTTTTTACTGCTTAAGACTACAAATGTAACAGAAATAATAGTATTTACCTTAAATTGTGGGTGCTGGTGTTTGTGGATGATTGTGAAGAGAGTGGAGAGTTATGCTGTGGCCCTACTGGGCTGAGGTGGATAGTAGAGGTTCTGGAACTGAAGTCGATGGTTGTACTGAGTGTCTCTAACTTTAATAAAGTCATTCAGTAAGTCAGTCAGTCAAGTCATTCAGTAAGTCAGTCAGTCAAGTCATTCAGTAAGTCAGTCAAGTCATTCAGTAAGTCAGTCAGTCAAGTCATTCAGTAAGTTAGTCAGTCAAGTCATTCAGTAAGTCAGTCAGTCAAGTCATTCAGTAAGTCAGTCAAGTCAGTCAAGTCATTCAGTCAAGTCATTCAGTAAGTCAGTCAAGTCATTCAGTAAGTCAGTCCAGTCAGTCAGTAAGTTAGTCACACAAACGTATGTTTACATCTTTTTATTTGTACAAAGTAACACTTCATTACAGCCACAGGTTATGTCTTGTCTAATATCTTTGTTTTCTTTGTTAATTCTAAGACTTAATAAATGCTTATACCTTTTCTTGCCACTTTGAGCAACACTGGTATGCCTACTGGGTGACATGATTGCTTCGCAGATACAAGATATAGTAATTTAAAGATCAAAACACAATTCACTCTCTCTTATTCTTCACAAACAGCTGGCTTGACGCTTATGGAATACGAATGCTGGGATGGTGGGGTGTTGTTGGGGGGTAGCATGGGAAGGCGGGTGGTCTCCCCAGCTGTTCCACAACATTAGCGCCGGCCGCTTGAGGGAATGGTTATTTGTTTTTTCTTCCTGCAAACTGTAAGTAAGTTTATTCAGGTATACACAGATACAGTTACAAAGATTATCATACATAGCAGCATATGTGTAGAGAAATTAGGATAACCCAAACTTTGGGTTATCCTAGGTTCCCTAGGATAACACTTTGGGTTATCCTAGGTTCTCTACACATATGCTGCTATGTATGATAATCAGTGTAACTGTATCTCTGTATACCTGAATAAACTTACTTACAGTTTGTGGGAAGGAAAAACAAATTCCCTTTTCCTCAAAGCATGAGGATTCTTAGAGCGGTAAATAGCCATGGGCTTACACTTGAAATTACCTGATGCATTACCACAAAGGACCAAGGTGAAGCGATCCTTTGCTGTCTTGAAGCCTGGTGCACTTTTCTCTTGCTGACTGATATAAGTTCATGTTGGCATTTTCTTCCAGAAAACACTTGTCTCGTCAGTATTAAACACTTGATGTGGCTCATAGCCACCCTCAGTAGGACCCCCACCGACTCAATGGTTTAACCTACCGCAGGCGACCGCGCGCTCAAAATTTTTCCCCTCCAGCGAATCGCGTAATATAAGGTTTACGTCGTGTTAGATAAAAATGTGCCGCAATTCTTCAATTGCGTAATACCCAAAATGCGCAACATAAAATCGTGCTAAATGAGGGTCTACTGTACGTTCTTTCTGCTACTGCCCCAAATATTTTGAATTTTTTTTTTTTTTTATAGAAATAAAGAGCACATTTTTTTAAATGTTATAGGATAAAAAAAAAATTTAGGGTCAGTACTTACTGAGATATGAGGTGGAGAAGTTGGCACTGGGTACTCACCTGACGGCAACATCGAGTCCTGCCGCTTGCAGAAGTGTTGCCGATATACCTTTTTTTCTCTCGTTTTTATATTTTATATAATTTTTATGTTCTGATAATTACAATTTATAGTAGTTCTTATAAATTAGATACATATGCAACATTTGGGTATCTTTATTGAGGAAACGTAGTTCTTGTCATTTCATAACCAATCTTTGTTCTAACACTAATGTTAGGTACTGAAATTGTACTCAAATTGTCACAAACACACTGACAGGTGGACATTTACACCTGTCTTGGTCATTTACTAATGTCTAGGAATATATACAAAATATTTATAGGTCCCAGCAATGTTTTGGATACGTGGGAGTATATAATAATAATAATAATAATAATAATAATAATAAGAATAATAACAATAAGAATAATATCACTGTTATACATAAACATATCTGTCTATCTGTCAAGCTTTCTGTCTATCTGTCTATCAAGCTCTCTGTCTATCTGTCAAGCTCTCTGTCTGTTAAGCTCTATCTGTCTGTCAAGCTCACTGTCTATCTGTCTGTCAAGCTCTCTGTCTGTTTCTGTCTAGTGTCTAGCTCTCCAGTCTCAGAGAGAGCCACACAGGTATTACACACGATGCAGTCATCGTCACGTCTGGTTCTTGAGCAAGTGTAAATACGTACAGTGGTACCTCGGTTAACGATGGTCCCCAAACTCGCCCTTTTATGTAAGTTTATTTTTTTAAATGCTTTTGTAAGTGTGTTTTTGGGGGTCTAAAAAAACTAGTCTATTTTACATCATTCCTTATGGGGATACATTCGTTTGGTAATGGCACTTGAACAGCATTCTGGAACGAAAAAATATTGTTAATCGAGGTACCACTGTATTTGCCAGTCATGTTTACATATTATATCTACAAGCAGAGTACAGTGGACTAATGAACAGATAACATCTTATTTTAGTGACAGGAATGTCTGCATTGTTTATTCTGGACCCTATTTTGAAATTGACATCTTTTTTATTTTGCATGAAATTGGCAAAATTGCCAATTTCTGACCACTTTATTGGGTAGTTGAAATCGGTAAATTGGTTGTTTCTTGTACTCATTCGATAGAACAAATGGAGTTCTAAAGAAATAGCTATAAGTTTGGTCAACTGTTACAATGGAATTGGCCGAAAATAGGGCTCAAAGTCGGCGAAATCGCCGATGCATATATATTGCTGACATCACTAACTTTGCGAGAGCATAATTTTGTAAGTTTTTCATCAAATTTCGTACTTTTGGTGTCATTACCATCGGGAAAAGATTCTCTATCATTTCATAAGAAAAAATAATTTTTTTTTTCCAAAATTTTGCGACATAGAATGACAGTTTCAGAATGGGGCCTCCGACAGTCAAAGGGTTAATATGGCACACACCGAGTGTTAAGACCCATTCTATGCTGACCAGGCATCTCAGGCCAATCGGGCCAAATTTGGAGGCAGGAAAAATAAAACATATATACGTTTGGGGCAGTAGCAGTACTAACGTATATATACGTTTGGACCGTTTAAGGGTTAACCCTTTTGGGGTCGGTGCTGTACTAGTACGTTTTACGAGCAGGGGTTGGTGCCGTACTAGTACGCCCAAATTCTAGCGGCCTCAATTTAAGCAGAAAACGTCTGGTAGGCATACATATGAAAGAATGGGTCTGTGTTGTCAGTGTGCGCAGTATAAAAAAAATCCTGCAGTACACACTGCATAATGAGAGAAAAAAAACTCTGACCGTTTTTTTTTATTAAAACAGCGACTTTGCAGTCAATTTTTTTTTTCCAAAATTTTGCGACATAGAATGACAGTTTCAGAATGGGGCCTCCGACAGTCAAAGGGTTAATATGGCGCACACCGAGTGTTAAGACCCATTCTATGCTGACCAGGCATCTCAGGCCAATCGTGCCAAATTTGGAGGCAGGAAAAATAAAACTTATATATACGTTTGGGGCAGTAGCAGTACTAACGTATATATACGTTTGGACCGTTTTAGGGTTAACCCTTTCGGGGTCGGTGCCGTACTAGTACGTTTTACGAGCAGGGGTTGGTGCCGTACTAGTACGCCCAAATTCTAGCGGCCTCAATTTAAGCAGAAAACGTCTGGTAGGCATACATATGAAAGAATGGGTCTGTGTGGTCAGTGTGCGCAGTATAAAAAAAATCCTGCAGTACAAACTGCATAATGAGAGAAAAAAAAACTGACCGTTTTTTTTTATTAAAACAGCGACTTTGCAGTCAATTTTCGTATGGTATTTATTGATGTATTCTCGTTTTCTTGGTCTCATTTGATAGAATGGAAGATATATTACAGGAATAAGGATGATTTTGATTGGTATGACAATGACAAGTATCTTGAAAGTGAGCTCAAAGTAGCGAAAATGTTCGATTTTTGACGATGTTCAAGAGTAAACAAATCACACCATGCCTCCAATACACATCAACTGGCGAGTCTTATATTCATGCACAAGTGCTCTGATATTATTTATACCATTTTTACAATGATGCAGTTGTATACATAACAGTAAATCTTCTATTTTTTGTGAGAATAAAAATTCAAAATAAAAAGCAAAAGTAATGGAACAGGGGCCTGGAGACGTGACTAATGAACAGAGAACATGTTATTTTAGTGCCAGGAATGTCTGCCTTGTTTACTCTGGACCCTATTTTGAAATTGGCATCGTTTGAAATTTGTGTGAAATTGGAAAATTGTCATTTTCTGACCACTATTTTGGGTAGATGAAATTGGTAAATAGGCGGTTTCGTGTACTCAATCGATAGAAGATATAGATTTCTAGCGAAATAGCTATAATTTTAGGAGACTGAAACATTGGAATTTGTCGAAAATAGGGCTCAAAGTGGGCAAAATCGCCGATGCGTAAGTGTCATGGCTACTGCTAACTTCGCGAAAGCATAATTCCGTTAGTTTTCGATCAAATTTCATAATTTTGGTGGCGTTATGATCGGAAAAAGATTCTCTATCATTTCATAAGAAAAAAATAATTTTTTTTTTTCCAAAAAATTTTCGACCCCAGTAACACTTTCCTGAGAAGGCCTGTCGACCCCCAAAGGGTTAAACCAAAAACACGGTCGGAGTTTTTTTTCCTCGTTACGCACTGTGTGGTGCAGGATTTTTTTGTACTGCGCACACTGACTGTGCAGAGCCATTCTCTCACATCTAGGCCTACCAGTCTGTTTCCGCTTGATTTGAGGGCACTAGAATTTAGGCGTACTAGTACGTCAATAACCCTGGTGCGTAAGATGTACTAGTATGGCCGAAACCCTGAAAGGGTTAATGTAGGGTAAGAGGTGAGTAGTATTTATTGTAAGAAGTCAGATGTGGTAGGTATGGTAGCCCTCCTAACCAGCCCATGCACACATAATATACCACGACATTTAAACCGCCCAAGAGCAATAAAATGCATATACAATACACTCATTACTTACCTTAAAATATTTGTAGTATTAATGTAGGGTGAGAGGTGAGTAAATGATATACAAATGAATAAATGAGAGAGAGAGAATGAGTAAATGAGAGAGGACAGAGTTGCAGAGTATGTAAACAAACAGATGAGCGTGTCTGGTTTTGGTTGATACACATTCATTCCTATGTCTGTGAATCTTATACAGTAGGGCCCCGCTTTTCGGCGTTTCGTCTTTCGGCGTTCCGTTCATACGGCGAGTTCAAATTATGACCAAAACTTTTGTATACAGCGAGCGTCTTTCATATACGGCGCGCGCCACCCGGTTTGTTTACATTTTCCGTGAGCACATCTCTCTATTATGTAATCATCACTCTTGGGCACATTAAATGTCCAATTTTACGTCAATATAGACATTTTCATTAATCCATCTATGATATATTCTTCAAAATTATATGAGAAACACGTTACATAGCATATAAACATCCTGTTTATATGCTATGTAGGTGTGGTTGCTGGGCGGATGGAAAACATTACGTAATACTAATAATAATCACTCTTGCGCACATTAAATGTCTTATTTTACGTTAATATAGACATTTTCATTAATCCATCTATGATATTTTGTTCAAAATTATAAAAGAAACACGTTACAAAGCATATATACATGCTGTTTATATGCTATGGTGTTGCCGGGCGGAGGGAAAACATTACGTAATATTAATAATAATCACTCTTGGGCACATTAAATGTCTTATTTTACGTTAATATAGACATTTTCATTAATTCATCTATGATATTTTCTTCAAAATAATTTAAAAAAACGCGTTACATAGCATATAAACATGATACATACACCCACAGAATAAAAATTGACAAATATGATACAGTGGACCCCCGAGTTTCGTAAAAACTTCACTCCTGAAGTCTGCTCAAGTGCCATTACCGAACGAATTTACTCCCTTAAGGAAAAAATTCACGTAGGTTAGTCTATTTCAGACCCCCAAAAATACACTTCCACAAGAACTTACAAAATTATACTTACATAATTGCACGATTTCCAGGGTATTCGTTAACCGAAGGTCCACTGTATTTGTTTACCAAACGACTTTGTAGAAGTCGGAAGAATTACGTTTTCTCTAGTCAAACATTGAGGGATAACTGTAAAAAAATATTCCTTTCATATTCCTTCACTCTATATATAGTTATTCACGACCCTTGTGGGTTTAGCACTTTTTTTATGATAATAATAATGGTAATACTATCATTAACTCTAAAAATAGTGTGTTGCATGAGAATGGGAGTGTTGCTGTTTGTTTATTTTATACTAACTTGTACACAATGTAAGAGTATTTGTATTGTGAGGTAATTATTATTATAATAAAAAAAATTATTTTGAGGTAAAAGTCTCACAAACTCTTACAAACGTATGTGAATGAACTAAAAGTGGACACGTATTAATCGCATTCATTTCGCCTGACCGAGTGATCGCCCACTATCTGTTCAGTTTGTGTTTTTACCTTGTCTGAACTCCGTATCTCGTTCTCTCTCTCGTTTACTCTTTCGTTTACTAGTTGGCTCTCATTGACTATGGCGTCTAAGCTTAGTTGTGATAAAAAGAGGAGTCGTAAGCCTCTTACTTTAAGTGCCAAGTTAGAAATGATTAAACTCAGTGAACTGACTTTTTTGGGTTATCCTGGGTTGTCTACGCATATTTGCTATGTATGATAATCTATGTAACTGTATTTGTGCATACCTGAATGAACTTACTAACAAGGTATATGTTGATCGCTGAGATAGCTATCAAATACAGTTACATATAGCAGCATATGTGTAGAGAACCCAGGATAACCCAAGAGTGTACTCGCCTAATTGTGGTTGCAGGGGTCGAGACTTAGTTCCTGGCCCTGCCTCTTCACTGACCGCTACTAGGTCCTCTCTCTCCCTGCTCCATGATCTTTATCATACCTCGTCTTAAAGCTGTGTATGGTTCCTGCCTCCACTACATCACTTACTATTACACTTCCTGACTACTCTATGGCTGAAGAAATGATTCCTAACATCCTTTTGACTCATCTGAGTATTCAACTAACACTCTTGCTAGGAGCTAGTGCTGCTGGGGATTGCAAGTTAAAACCTATGATAATTTATCACTCAGAGAATCCTAGGGCCCTAAAGAACTATGCAAAAGGTAGCCTCCCTGTTTATTATAAATCCAATTCAAAAGTTTGGATGACTACTGATCTTTTCATAAATTGGTTCACAGACTATTTTTAAGCCAATGTTAATACTTTAAGGTAAGTAATAAGTGTACTCTCTGTGTATCTTACTTTTTATTGTGTTTTTTTAATGCCTAGTGCTATTGCTAACTTACTATAAGTTAATGTAAGCTTGTTGTCTGGCATTTATATGCATTTAGAAGTGGCGTTCTGCTTTTCGGCGATGTCTGCTTTAAGGCACTAGCCTGGAACCTAACCTGCCGTATAAGTGGGGCCCTACTGTACCATAATTAAACACCTTACATTGTGTACAAGTTATCTCCACATTGGTAAAGAAGAATAAATAAAGAGCAACACTTCCATTCTCATGTAACACACCATTTTTAGAAGGAATAATGCTCTGAGTGAAGGCATGCAAAAAGAATAATTTTCTACAGTTACCCCCAGTAATACTATTGTATACACATTTTCTTTTGTGTTGAACTAGAGTAAACATTATTCTTTCCAACACTTCGTCAAGACGACTGGAAAAACATCTCATGTGGGGTGTATTTATCATGTTTATATGTTACTTAATGTGTTTATTATATAATTTTGAAAAAATGTCATAGATGGATTAATGAAAATGTTTATATTAACGTAATATACTACATTTAATGCGCCTCATAGTTATTATTATTGTGTTATTATTATTATCATTATTAATATGGCATCTCCAAGACTAATATGACACTCATAGTGATTTTAATGTGTACCTGCATGACAGCACAGTGTGTAAGTTTATTTAGGTACAGGTACACATAAGTATAATTATCAGAGTACAGTAGGGCCCTTCTTTATGGCGTTTCACTTTATGGAATTCTGCTAACACGACGATTTCAAATTATGACAAAAACTCACTATACAGCGCCCCGTCTTTAACCCTTTCGGGGTCGGTGCCATACTAGTACGTTTTACGCACCAGGGTCGGTGCCGTACTAGTACGTTTTACGCGCCAGGGTCGGTGCCGTACTAGTACAGTGGACCCCCGAGTTTCGTAAAAACTTTACTCCTGAAGTCTGCTCAAGCACTATTACCGAACGAATTTACTCCCTTAAGAAAAAATATCACGTAGGTTAGTCTATTTCAGACCCCCAAAAATATACTTCCACATGCACTTAAAATATTATACTTACATAACTGTACGATTTCCGGGGTATTCGTTAACCGAGGGTCCACTGTACACGTAAATTCTAGCACCTTCAAATTTAGCGAGAGAAAGCTGGTAGGCCTACATATGAAAGAATGGGTCTGTGTGGTCAGTGTGCGTAGTATAAAAGAATCCTGCAGCACAGTGCATAATGAGAAAAAAAACTGACCGTATTTTTCGTCTAAAACAGCGACTTTGCAGTCTATTTTCGTATGGTATTTATTGTTGTATTCTCATTTTCTTGGTCTCATTTGATAGAATGGAAGATATACAGTGGACCCCCGAGTTTCGTAAAAACTTCACTCCTGAAGTCTGCTCAAGTGCCATTACCGAATGAATTTACCCCCTTAAGAAAAAATGTCACGTAGGTTAGTCTATTTCAGACCCCCAAAAATACTTTTCCACAAGCACTTACAATATTATACTTACATAAATGTACGATTTCCGGGGTTTACGAAACTCGGGGGTCCACTGTATTACAGAAATAGAGATGATTTTGATTGGTTTTACGATGACAAGTACAGTGGACCCCCGAGTAACGAACACCCCGGAAATCGTACTATTATGTAAGTATAATATTGTAAGTGCTTGTGGAAGTGTATTTTTGGGGGTCTGAAATAGACTAACCTACGTGACATTATTCCTTAAGGGAGTAAATTCGTTCGGTAATGGCACTTGAGCAGGCTTGTGGGATGAAGTTTTTACGTTACTCGGGGGTCCACTGTACCTTGAAATTGAACTCAAAATAGCAAAAATGTTTGATTTTTGCCGATGTTCAAGAGTAAACAAATCACGCCACACGTCCAATACACGTCAACTGGTGAGTCTAATGTTCTTTCACAAGTGCAGTGATATTATTTATACAGTTTTTACAATGATGCAGTAGTATACATAACAGTAAATCTTCTATTTTTTGTGAGAATAAAAATTCAAAATGGAAAGCAAAAGTAATAATGTAAGAGGGGCCTGGAGACATGACTAACGAACAGAGAAAATGTTATTTTAGTGCCAGGAATGTCTGCATTGTTTATTCTGAACCCTCCTTTGGCATCTTTTGAAATTTGCATGAAATTGGCCAAATTTCCAATTTCTGACTACAGTGGACCCCTGGCTAACGAAAAAACTTCATCCCAGAAACCTGCTCAAGTGCCATTACCGAACAAATTTACTTAAGAAATAATGTCACGTAGGTTAGTTTATTTCAGACCCCCAAAAATACACTTCCACAAGCACTTACAATATTATACTTACATAATTGTATGATTTCCGGGGTGTTCGTTAGCCGGGGATCCACTGTATTTAATTGGGTAGTTGAAATCGGTAAATGGGCGGTTTCTTGTACTCAGTCGATAGAACAAAGGGAGTTCTAGAGAAATAGCTATAAGTTTGGTTGACTGGAACAATGGAATTGGCCGAAAATGGGGCTCAAAGTGGGCAAAATTGCCAATGTGTATATAATGCCGAGATCAATAACTTCATGAGAGCGTAATTCCATAAGTTTTCCATCATATTTCGTACTTTTGGTGTCATTACCATTGGGAAAAAATTCTCTATCATTTCATAAGAAAATAATTTTTTTTAACCCTTTCAGGGTCCGTCCCGTAGATCTACGACTTTGAAGCCAGGGTCCAAGCCGTAGATCTAGGCCAAAATTCTGGCGGCTTCAAATTTAGAGCGAGAAGGCTGGTAGGCCTACATCTAAGAGAATGATTCTGTGTGGTCAGTGTGCACAGTAAACAAAAAATCGTTGCACCCGCATTGCATTGTGGGAACACCATCTCAGTACTCTTTGTTCATCATGCCTTGCGGCAAGGAAACTTTCACTCCCTGGCGAATTCTGACTCTCCTCTTCCCAAGTTATAGTTCTAACACTGATGGAAGAGGATCTGAAGAGGAATTCTATGGTTTTGAACCATATGGTACATTGTTCAATATGGTACAATGGTACCATATCATACAATGGTACTAGATGGTAGAATGGTACCATATCATACAATGTACCATATGGTACATTTTACCACATGATACATTATACCATATGGTACATTGTACCATATGGTACAGGGACCTTAATGGAAATAAGTCACTTTGACTTTTATGGGTTATCCTAGGTTCTCCACACATATTCTGCTATGTATGATAATCTACGTAATTGTATTTGTGTATACAGTGGATCCCCGGTTATAGGCCGTTCCTGTTATTAGCCAACTCGGTTATAAGCCAGTTTTTCGGCTTC
Organism: Cherax destructor; assembly: GCA_009830355.1. Lineage (NCBI taxonomy): Eukaryota > Metazoa > Arthropoda > Malacostraca > Decapoda > Parastacidae > Cherax > Cherax destructor. The sequence continues at coordinate 1,586 of WNWK01006038.1, read as the reverse complement.
CGGTTATCAGCCGTATGGGACGCGTCCATCCGCCGGCTGGGGCCGCTTGCGCATCAGTTTGGCTGTGTGTCTCGATGTGTGAGGAAGCTTCTGCTCATTCATCCAAATGTTTCACTTGTTTTCCATTGTTTTTGGTGTGTTTTTTCAGTGCAACTGCAAAATAAGTAACCATGGCTCCAAAGAAAGTTCCTAGTAAAGTTCCTTTGGTAAAGAAAGTGAGGCAGGCAAGAATAGAGGCAAGGAGTGTAGCAGGCATGCATGGAGTGTAGCAGGCATGCAGGGAGTGTAGCAGGCATGCAGGGAGTGTAGTTGGTGGAGTGACTCTGAAGCTGGTCCTAGTGGCATTAAAAGACAAAGAAGGGAAGTAACCTCAGAGAGGGCTTTGCTACCTGAAGTCCTTATGGAGAGAAATTCCCCTTCCAAACAATAATTCCTCCCTCTTTCCTCCTCCCTATATTCCAGAAGCCAGCATTAGTCTTCAATAAAGGTATGTAATGCTGATTTAATTGTTAAAAAAAATATTTTTTTGTGAATATTTTTGTCTGGAACGGATTAATTGTATTTACAGTGGACCCTCGCCATTCGAATTTAATCCGTTCCAGGAGCTTGTTCTTAACGTGAAATGTTCGAAAGGCGATTTAATTTTTCCCATAAGAAATAATGGAAATACAATTAATCCGTTCCAGAAATCCAAAAATATATAAAAAATATTATATTTTAATAAAATTAAGCTTCTACATAGACAAAAACATTAAATACTACAGTGCTGTACTACTAAAAGTATTAGTAAATAAATGCAAGTCTTTTTACTTACCATTATTGAAGATTGTTGATGGCATATGGAAGAGAGGAGGAGGAGGAGGGAGGGAGGGGTTAGTGTTTGGAAGGGAATCCTTCCAGAAGGACTTCAGGTACCAAAGCCCTATCTGGGGTTACTTCTTTCTTGTCTTTAATCCCACTAGGACCAGCTTGGGAGTCACTGGACACTTTAACAAAATAACTGTCCACAGTCCTCTGTTTCTGGCGCCTTTTCAACATGTTCCTGAAGAAGGACATTGTTTGGTCACTGAACATGCTGCTGTTATGGCTTGTTTGAGCTTGTTCAGGTGGTATTTTTCAACAAAACTTTGCAATCTATTCCACATTGTACACATCTCCTTAATCTCTGAAGAAGGCACCTTCTTCAGCCCCTCTTCCTCCTCCTTCTCCCGTGAATCAATAGCCTCAAATCTGGTCTGATGCTCTTCCATTTCCAGCTCTTGCAGCTCTTGAGTTGTTAGCTCTACCCTGTGGCCCTGCACTAGCTCTTCCACATCATCGCCACTCACCTCCAACCCCATGGACTTGCCCAATTCCACAATACAGTCCACAACAGGCACAGGGTCGGCAGGGTCAGGGTCAGCCTCAAACCTTCAAAATCCCTCTGTTGGACACAACCTGGCCACAATGGTCTCCAAGCAGAGTTCAAAGTCCTTGAAGTCACTCCCTCCCAAGCCTTGCCTATAAGGCCTATGCAGCTGTAGATATTGAAATGATTCTTCCAGAACTCTCTAAGGGTCAATTCACTGTCCGAGGTCATTTCAAAG
>WNWK01006037.1:0-111353 GCA_009830355.1 Cherax destructor | reverse complement strand
TGAAAGTCTTCATAAATATTACCTTGCTTATACTTCTTAATAAATATAATATGTTCAACCTTCATTTGTATTTTTCAAGGAAAACGTGTTTAATGTGGTTGCTCACTTGGTGATAGTAGTATTCTCTTGATCAGAAAAAACTACTTTTTGTTTTACGGTGAAGCCGTACACGTCAGGAAAATAGGGAGTAATCAGGTTTGATACGAAAGGGAGAGCAGCTCCAATTCCTTACATCAAGAACCCTTCACTAAAGAACCATCAATTTCAGAGGAAAATTTCTGCTGAGGTGGATCTTTTTTGTTGACAGTATGACTGGTTCAGTGGCTCAGCAACCACACCTTCACCCTGGCTGGGTATCCACTATCATTGGAAAAAATGATAACATAATAAGCTCTTACTTTTCATTCTTCAACAGGATTTACCAATCATTTGTTTACAAGAACTTCTGGAAGTTTGACAGACACACAAATGATGATCAAATTAAATGCAAAGTATAAGGCCAGCCTTGTGGTCACTATCTTGAATATTATTAAGTAAGTTTATACAGGTATACACAAAACAGTTACATAGATTATCATACATAGCAGCATGTGTAGAGAACCTAGGATAACCCAAAAAACTCAAGAGTGACTTATTTCCATTGGGGTCCTTTAAACATTATGTGATTAACTGTCCACTTACTGAGGAATATAGAGATAGACAATATAATATCCTATGTGACATGTCAAGATATATTATTAATGAAATTAAGATACCAGATATATTGTAATAGATAAGTGAACTGTAGATAAATACAGATGTACTCCTGTAAATCTTTTTGAGGCCTAGTTCCAAGGCTTTCTGTGTATCCATATGCTCTGCTACCCTCCACAGGATGGATATGGGCTCTACAATAAACTAGCCACTTCGGTGGCAAAATCTAAAAAGATTATCTAACCAATCAGTCCAGTGCAACCCCTGTCGTCCACACAGCTCCAGGCGAATCCAAAATACGAAATGTTTCTATTTCGTCTTGTAGACAAAACGTCACTTCTGGGTTGAGTAATACGACAACTCTCGATACTGATTTGATTCTGATTTTGGTTTTAGTTGCCATTTAATTTGAAAACGTCGGGCCTAAAGTTCATTTACTAGGTGATTCTTGATGCAGGTGGTCAAACGTGCAGATCAATGAGAAATTGTTTTATTGTGCTGCCTCCAAACATAAATCCAAATATGTCTTGTTTTTGAGGAAAGTGACTCCGAACCAGAGTCAGCTGACCTGCAATTGCTTGACAGTAGTGATGAATACTTGCCACCAGATGCACATATGTCAAGTGATGACAAGGAAGAAGATAGGCCATCCAAAAAAGCCTAAATTAGGCAAGGGAAAGAAAGGTATTAGAATCGAGGAATACCTGATGAAGAAGATCTTGATGATGAACTTGCTCTTCAAGCTCACACACTGGAAACATTTATGCATCAAGAGGGGGAAATGCTTCATAGCATTTCATTCTAGGAAATAGTCATCTAGATTTCTCACGAAATTCGTGAAAATGGGAATTGCAATGTGCCCATGTTGCTCTTTGATTCACCTTTATATTTTTGTAGGTCTTAAAAATGCTTGGAAACAAGTTCCATATATGCTTTTGATATTGTATATTTGCCTAATAAATTAGAAAAATACTTACTTAATGTTTCATTAACAATTACAACTTTGCAACATTCAAAATTTGGCACCCCTTACCGGGCGGGCCCATAAATTTTCGCAATTTTCGCAATTGAACGAAAACTTATTTTTAGAAATCTATTTATATAGGCTCATTTTGCTTACATTAAGATACTCTATTGACTTGCAGTAAAGACATATCAAATTTTGCATTTTAATAGGAGTGCCCGGTAAAGGGTTAACTCCCTGGACAGTTGCTTACAACACTACTAAAAGTTGTTCATAACTCCATTGTAAGCTCTTCACAACCACCTCGGAAGTCACTCACACCTTCCTGGAAAGCTGCTAAAACCTTCCTGGAAAGCTGTTCACGAGGCTGTCAGGTCGCTTGTAACTCCCTGGAAAGTTCACAAGCAACTCCCTGGAAAGTTCACAAGCAACTCCCTGGAAAGTTCACAAGCAACTCCCTGGAAAGTTCACAAGCAACTCCCTGGAAAGTTCACAAGCAACTCACGGGAAAGTCACACTCACCTTCTTAGAAAGCCGCTACCTACCCCAGGAAAACCAGCTTGAAATCCAAGTGGAAAGCTGCTAATAACTCCTTGCAAACCAGCTTGAAAATTAACCGGACGGCCTCTCCATACACATTTAGAATAGAAAGTTGCTCCCATCATCCCAGGGAGCTGTTCAAGAAACACGTAGCCTAGTAGTGCTCCGTTAGTCTGGAACTATAGGGAAAAAATGTAAAAATAAAAATGCAACGATAAAGGTTCATATTCACAAAAGGTGTTCCATGTATCCATCATTATGGAGACAATAAAGACTAAACATACACAACACCGTGACTGCAACAATACACAAACGTGGGTATAAGTTTCTTTCTCTTATTTGCGGGTTATCTGTGAACAGTAAACAAAATACAGGGCCAATGGAATTAGGAATAATTTAGTTACAAGTGTCAAGACCCGATTGTTCCATACTTATGGACACTGTACTGAGGGAGAAGGTCCCTTGATGCTGGTGAGGGGCTCTTGATTGCACTGATCTTGATTATTTCTCATTCCACGGGCACAGTATGACAACTATGTTGTTTAAAGGTAGAAACTAGAAGCAGACAGAGTGATGCCGAGAGCTACTGAGATCTGTCTAGTATTATTAAACCCGGACCCGAAGTGTCGTCTGCAATAACGAACTAGGAACGGTCTGGATTTTAGTTTTTTAATCATGTACGAATGATAAGGGTCTCGTGTGGATGATATAGGACGCGTATGGATGATATGCAGCAAGTATGGATGATAGAGGTCGCGTCTGCATTATAGGGGTCGTGTGTGGATGATAAGAGGTCCTTTGTCCCTGACAGGGGTCACGTATGCATGATAGGGGTCACGTATGCATTATAGGGGGTCACGTATGCATGGTAGGGGGTCACGTATGCATGATAGGGGGTCACGTGTGAATGACAGAAGTCGCAGCGTGCTTACACTGACGCATTTCATTGTGAGAGCACAATGAACCCGAAAAAAAATCATCTCTGCGCTTTCCTACCGTCTTTTTTCCTTTCTCAAACATATCTGACAGCTCTTGTTTTTGTCTGATCGTTCATTGTTTTGAAAGACTACTCCAAATAACATACATTCACCATCCAGTTGACTTAATTCAAGTTTAGCCCAAACATTAAACTTAGTTTTCTGACTCAATAATTCGTAATAACAAGACTCTAAACAAACCAGGGAACGGGTGGGAGGTTGAACCCGTGGCGAGTGAAGGGGTGGGAGGTTGAACCCGTGGCGAGTGAAGGGGTGGGAAGTTGAAACCGGGGCGAGTGAAGGGGTGGGAGGTTGAACCCGTGGCGAGTGATAGGGGCGAGTGCGGTGGAAGGTTGAACCGTGGCGAGTGAACGGGTGGAAGGTTGAACCCGTGGCGAGTGAAGGGTGAAGGTTGAACCCGTGGCGAGTGAACAGGGTGGAAGGTTGAACCCGGGCGAGTGAACGGGTGGAAGGTTGAACCCGGGCGAGTGAACGGGTGGAAGGTTGAACCCGTGGCGAGTGAACGGGTGGAAGGTTGAACCCGTGGCGGAGGTGAACCGGGGTTGGAAGGTTGAACCCGTGGCGAGTGAAGGGTGGAAGGTTGAACCCGGGCGAGTGAAGGGTGGAAGGTTGAACCCGTGGCGAGTGAACGGGTGGAAGGTTGAACCCGTGGCGGTGAACGGGTGGAAGGTTGAACCCGTGGCGAGTGAACGGGTGGAAGGTTGAACCCGCAATGAGGCCGGGAGTGAACGGGTGAAGGTTGAACCCGGGCGAAAGTGAAGCCGGGTGAGAAGGTTGAACCCGGGCGAGTGAAGGGAGTGCGGCAAACGGTTGAACCGTGGCAGAACGGTGAAGGACGTGGGTGGGGAAGGTTGAACCCGTGGCGATGTGGAACCGGCAGTGGGTGAAGGTTGAACCCGTGGCGAGTGAACGGGTGGAAGGTTGAACCCGTGGCGAGTGAAGGGTGGAAGGTTGAACCCGTGGCGAGTGAAGGGTGGAAGGTTGAACCCGTGGGGAGTGAAGGGTGGAAGGTTGAACCCGTGGCGAGTGAAGGGTGGAAGGTTGAACCCGGGCGAGTGAACGGTGGAAGGTTGAACCCGTGGCGAGTGAACGGGTGGAAGGTTGAACCCGGGGCGAGTGAAGGGTGGAAGGTTGAACCCGTGGCGAGTGAACGGGTGGAAGGTTGAACCGTGGCGAGTGAACGGGTGGAAGGTTGAACCCGTGGCGAGTGAACGGGTGGAAGGTTGAACCCGTGGCGAGTGAACGGGTGGAAGGTTGAACCCGTGGCGAGTGAACGGGTGGAAGGTTGAACCCGTGGCGAGTGAAGGGTGGAAGGTTGAACCGGGCGAGTGAAGGGTGGAAGGTTGAACCCGGGCGAGTGAACGGGTGGAAGGTTGAACCCGGGCGAGTGAAGGGTGGAAGGTTGAACCGGGCGAGTGAAGGGTGGAGGTTGAACCGGCGAGTGAAGGTGGAGTTGAACCCGGGCGAGTGAACGGGTGGAAGGTTGAACCCGTGGCGAGTGAACGGGTGGAAGGTTGAACCCGGGGCGAGTGAACGGGTGGAAGGTTGAACCCGGGGCGAGTGAAGGGTGGAAGGTTGAACCCGGGGCGAGTGAACGGGTGGAAGGTTGAACCCGTGGCGAGTGAACGGGTGGAAGGTTGAACCCGTGGCGAGTGAACGGGTGGAAGGTTGAACCCGTGGCGAGTGAACGGGTGGAAGGTTGAACCCGGGGCGAGTGAACGGGTGGAAGGTTGAACCCGGGGCGAGTGAACGGGTGGAAGGTTGAACCCGTGGCGAGTGAACGGGTGGAAGGTTGAACCCGTGGCGAGTGAACGGGTGGAAGGTTGAACCCGTGGCGAGTGAACGGGTGGAAGGTTGAACCCGGGGCGAGTGAAGGGGTGGAAGGTTGTACCCGGGGCGAGTGAATGGGTGGAAGGTTGAACCCGTTGCGAGTGAACGAGTGGAAGGTTGAACCCGTGGCGAGTGAACGGGTGGAAGGTTGAACCCGTGGCGAGTGAACGGGTGGAAGGTTGAACCCGGGGCGAGTGAAGGGGTGGAAGGTTGAACCCGTGGCGAGTGAAGGGGTGGAACGTTGAACCTGTGGCGAGTGAACGGGTGGAAGGTTGAACCCGTGGCGAGTGAACGAGTGGAAGGTTGAACCCGTGGCGAGTGAACGGGTGGAAGGTTGAACCCGTGGCGAGTGAACGGGTGGAAGGTTGAACCCGTGGCGAGTGAAGGGGTGGAAGGTTGAACCCGGGGCGAGTGAAGGGGTGGAAGGTTGAACCCGGGGCGAGTGAACGGGTGGGAGGTTGAACCCGTGGCGAGTGAAGGGGTGGAAGGTTGAACCCGGGGCGAGTGAAGGGGTGGGAGGTTGAACCCGGGGCGAGTGAACGGGTGGGAGGTTGAACCCGGGGCGAGTGAACGGGTGGAAGGTTGAACCCGTGGCGAGTGAACGGGTGGAAGGTTGAACCCGGGGCGAGTGAAGGGGTGGAAGGTTGAACCCGGGGCGAGTGAAGGGGTGGGAGGTTGAACCCGGGGCGAGTGAACGGGTGGAAGGTTGAACCCGGGGCGAGTGAACGGGTGGAAGGTTGAACCCGGGGCGAGTGAACGGGTGGGAGGTTGAACCCGGGGCGAGTGAACGGGTGGGAGGTTGAACCCGGGGCGAGTGAGTCGTAAAGCTTACAGGCTAGTGCGTTAACCACTACATTAACCTGCCATAGTTCAATCCCCTCCCGTTCAATTATTGTTTTACAAGTTATTTCTTTGAAAGCGGTGTTTTTTACCGTTCTGTGATTTTGTACATTTCTTTGAAAGCGGATTTTATTTTTGTTCCGTGATTTTGTTGCAAGTTATTTCTTTGAAAACGGTTGTTTTTTCATTATGATTTCTGCACATGTGATTTCTTTGAAAGCAGAGGAGGAGGTCCAGCAGCTGGACATCAGTCTCACTTAAAATTAAAGGATCACACCACTTATGTGATCTATCTTCAATTTATTTATCAACATGTTTTGTCTACTTTTCCTATATTTTCGCAATACACACATAGAGGGCTTATCCCCCCACAACACCTCCTCTATGCCACCACGCACACGAATCCCATCAAAACGTTCATTATGAATCATCTGCAATCTATCTTTAATATTTCTTATTTCCACTATTTGCCTATCCGTTCTTCCATAACAACACTCAGCCAATTGTCCTTCCAAATACTTCTGGAACCCATACTTCTCTACCTTTCATCCTATAATATTTCTGAATAGCTGGCTTCGCTATATTCACCCACAATGCAACAATATCCTTCTCTAACCTTCCATTTGCCCACACACACTTCCACCATTCACCGAAACCCATCACTGCTTCCTCACCTTCCAATAATTGCACATTCAATTTCCAATTGCCAGCCACCCACCTGACCATTCCTGACCATTCCAAGTCAACTAACACCCCTCTATGGTCTGAAAATCCAACATCCACACACATAACCGTACCAACATTAACCATCCTAGAAACATATATCCTATCTAACCTCGCAGCATATCCCCTCCTTATAAAGGTAAATTCTACATTATCACCCCCTGCAACTACATCCACTAAACTTACACTTCCCAAAACATCACGCAAAACACGCAACACACATCCACCCCCCCCCCTTGGTTCTACATCCTTTTCTCGTATGATACAGTTCCAATCACCCCCCAAAACTACCACCTCTGGCAATCCTCTCAAAAAATAAATTAATTGTTCCCTCACAAACTCTTCCTTTACACTTCTAACGCTAGTAGCTGGTAAATAAACGCTAATGAAAGCAACACGAACACCACCCCATACCCCGTCTACTCTTACTACCCTCCCCTCCCTACCCTCTTCCCACTTCAACAACTGAAAAGGGCTATTCTCCTTCACTAAAACCGCCACTCCACCCTTGAAAGACCCAGAACTACCAGCATACACTCTATAATCCGGCACAATCAAATTTCTACCACATCGACAATTATGCTCTTGTATAAAGGCCACATCCACTGCGTACCTTTTCATGCACACCTCTATCCACTTACTTCTTACCTCCGCCATAGCTCCATTAACATTTAACGTGATGCTCCTGAAAACATTAGAGGTGGTTTTCCTTTGGATCTACTAACTCTTTTTCCTTCCATTCCCAAACTACTTTGTCCATTACTACCGTTCCTATCCATATTCTTCACTTCTTGTACATCACCAACCCTTTTCTTATTTTTCAAAGGCCTTTGCGGTACATCAACAGTCACTTTTTTACAGGACCTTTGCCCAGGGGTAAGTACATCATTATCACTCATGGCCATGGCTCGTTTCCTTGAATAATTATGAATTTCCATATCCGTTTCCCTATCCTCATTATGAACAATAACCTGCACGTCGTGCACTTCCAATCCTCCATCATCAGGACTTTTATCTCCCATTTCCCCCACTACACTCAAAATCTCTTCAGCTTTTTCCACAGAGCAAATCTCATTTGTCCCTTGCGAACTATCCAATAATCCACTCACCAACTCAGGAATCACCTCACTCATATCCAAATCTAGTTCTGCTTCCTCTGCAATTGTTCCCATTGCAGCCTGTGTGTTCACCGGAAGCGTTTTACACGTTTCCATTGACTGTGTTACTATGTCACTCCATCTTGCAGTTGCGACCACGCCCACACCTCCCTGAGATTCATGCAATTCTTCATGTCCGTCCTTACTCGTACGCTCCTCATCCGGACGCCGTCCTTGTCTTTTATTACATGCAGCAGCCATATGCTCATACGAGTCACATATACGACATGTTCGTTGTTGACCAGCATATGTAACATATACTTGTGTTCTGAATTCTGGTAACATTACATATTAAGGTATTGCTCTTCGTAATGACATTTTAAGGCTATATGATCCCTCAGGTACACCTTCATATAAACCATCAGTCCAACGACCCATTACAGCCGCATGTATTTCTCCATATTGCTTGAAAACATTCTTTACATCAATTTCCTGCACTTCAAATGGTAAATTTCTGACCTTTATCCATTTGTATTGTTTGGAAACATCTTTTAACTTCACTTCCACTGTAGCATTTACTTGCAAACACTTGTCCTCGAACTTATCAACGAGTGCTTCATAAACTTGGGTAGTCGTCAATTTGATGAATATTCTTGCACTGCCATTGAGCGCAACGCCGTAAATATCATTATTTGCTATGCCATATTTGTCTCGAATGATAACCGGCAGCAATACATTAGCATTCGATGGATAAATGGCTCCATTTATGAGTTCCACGCAGACAGTATTCACTCTTCTCCGAAACTGTGTCGTCATCTTGCTATGAAAACACCAACTGCCTCAGCACAACAAGTGAGTAGCCAGGAGCACCTGCCACAGCCAAGGCTGAGCAGCAAATGCGATCTATCATTATTAGCTGTAAATTTTTATTACTGTCTCATTACTTTGGAGGCTGTAGCGAGTTCTTTCCTTGGAGAGTCTTTTATCACCAGTGTTGTGTAGCAGTGAGTATTGTGTAGCAGTGGCTATTGTGTTGTGTAACAGTGAATATTGTGTTGTGTAGCAGTGAGTATTGTGTCATGTAGCAGTGAGTATTGTGTTGTATCGTGTTGCAGTGAGTATTGTGTGTTGTGTAAGAGTGGGTATTGCATGTTTACAACACAGTCGTGACAGATATACTCCCGCCTGTAGCGTGAGCATGCCCCTCCTCTTGCTGAAGGGGTAGCCTTGCCTGAAGCAGTACAGGTCCGTCCAGACACACTTGGGTAGTTGTAGAAGTAAGGTCAGTGGCTCACCTAGGAGACAGCTGAGTGAAAGCCAGAAGAACCAGCGTCTGAGGGTGTTTATGATGGTCCTGATGCTTAGGGTCTCACGTTTTATCGCAGAAAAATCTGGAAAAACCGGTAGCTGCCCTGTCCACGTTTTCTCCTGTCCCAGTACTTGGGACCACTCTGAGGCCGTCTACTCTAGGTAATGAATAAATAATAATAATAATAATAATCTTTATTTCTACATGTACAAGGTATACAGGCCTAGCTGACATCAATAACATACTACTATTTAGAAAGCTCCTTGTTATGCAGAGCATTTCGGGCAAATTAGGTCAATTTTGTCCCCAGGATGCGACCCACACCAGTCGACTAACACCCAGGTGCCTATTTTACTGCTAGGTGAACATGGACAACAGGTGCCTTAAGGAAATACGTCTTAATGTTTCCACCCATACCAGGAATCGAGCCAAGGACCTCAGTGTGTGAGCTGAGTGCGCTAACAATCGAACTATGGGACACCGTGATAATTAGAATCATTGTGATTAAGGCTCTGAGGGTATGAGTGTTCCAGGTGTGTTCCAGGACATTGTTAATGGCCTCCAGCTCCGTCTAGAACAGGGCTTTTCAAACTGACCAGCGCGAAATTTCAGAGACGGCGCTGGAAATTAGTGAAAAAAAATATTGGCAGGAAGAACCTACGAGAAAAGTTCAAAGATGAAATAATATTTATTGAAAATGAAGTAAAAGTTTTTCTCGCCACTTTGAATCTGTAGTTTTGCTTCTCAATGTCTTATCTTACAGATGTTTTTGAGGTATGAAGTATTTTTAATCTAAGACAGACATAGCTATTATTGCAACTATGATTACACTTAGACCATTCTTGATGATGGGATGGACTAATATCTTTTAGTGGGATTGGGATTGACAAGGACTTGCCAAGTATAGGCCGGTAGGCCTCCTGCAGTGTTCTTCCTTTGATTATTTTGTTATGCAAGATTCACATTAAACTAAAGAATACAGCATCTTTACTTTGCGTCAACGAAATCCAAAGAAAAAGTCAGAGATTAATTCTTGAATTTAGTCTTGTCATGAGTTTCTTTCCCATTACAAAGATGCCCATAAATTCAGTCTTGCCATGAGTCTCTTTCTCATGGTAGTCAAGAATATAGACAAATGGTTCAAAGAATCGACAAGTTGATAAAGTAGACACAAGTATAACACTTGGGTATCTTTATTGTAGAAACTGTGGCGAAACCTTTCCATAATAAAGATACCCAAGGGTTGTATATGTGTCTAATTTATTTGTCAAGAATGTTCTTGAAGCTTTGCAACAGTGCTTTCTTGAATTGAAGTTTGACTGTGGTAAAAGACGACTTTACGAAGCTTTCCTTGGAGACATTTTTGGTCGACGTATCTACCAGTGTACGATAATATAAGCCAGCCAGCCCTTCATCAACCTAACTCAGCTTGATGGGATTCTCAACCATGGCTGAAATCAAATTAAAGCAGAAAAGCTATTTTGGTGTGGAGAGTGACCATTGATGCGCACTCCCCAGCACATCAAACAATTTTACAAGATTTGTATGCGAAAAAAAAGAGCCAGTATCAATCTCATAAATAGTACCTGTTTGTGATTCCTTCATTTTTTAATAGCTGTTTTGTATTTGTTGGAAGTAGTGTACGCGGTTTTATTAGAGTGCAAGAATAAAGAATAAGAAAAGCTGCGGTAGATCTTTTGGCCCATGCTTGGCAGGTCTAACTCACACCTACATACATCCACTGTTATTTTCTTTCTTCCCGTGTCGGAGATTGTAACTCAGCACTAAATTTCTCTTGACTCAGGTCTTAGATGTAGTGAACCACTCGTTAGGTAAGTTTTGTCAGGAAACAGGACAAGTGTTTCCTGACGCGGGTCTTACGATGACCCACAACTGGAGCTTTAGGTTATCTGACCAAGGCCTTCAGCTGGCTTACCCCTCTACCCCCTTTAAAAATTATGGTTATTATATAACCATTTCTTATCTAATGTGAGGAAATTATGTGGGTAAATTTCACTTAAATTGACTTTACTTGATAACTCTAAGTAATTTGTTGGTCCACGGTTGAAATTGATTATACACACCATTTTCATATTAAATAAAATTAAGTGGATGTACATAAATGCAGAACGTAAGAATTGCTTACAAATTTATTGTCTTGGTGATATATCCTAGCACCTCTCTAGAGGGCAGGTATGCTAAATATTGGCCAATACTAGGTACCTCACCTATTTGGAGGCGAAATTAAATTATTGAGGGTACACGCGATGATCAAAAATGTCGTCCAATCACCTCTGCCTTATTATGGCCAGATTATTTTATATCTGAACCCTTCCAGATATCTATTATATTCATACTCCCTAATTATTGCCGATACACTCTTCATCAGCTTCGATTACCCACGATCAAGTTCTGCAACACTCCCCAGTTAATATATACGTTCCGCCATTTTCGTTGCCATCTCCGTTTTTTTCAATATATCTTTTCGATTAATTTAATAACACTTCCAGGTGTGTACTACATTTTCATTACTGAAATATTAATTTCCTCTAAATTACAACATTTTCACTTATTCAACTTCTTACAGAATATAAGAAAATAATAGAGAATATTAGTTCTCGTGTCACAGAACATCTTTTAAGTCACTCAAGAGTCACACTAACACCAGATTTTATATACACTATTACCCCCAGCAGTTCAATACACACAAATTACAGGAAAATTATCAAAATTTTCCACACCTAGTGAACCAGTCAAGAGTATTTTTGGTCACGACCGAGGCCACCACTGACTGCTCCAAAACAAATATTCCACTAGGCGTTGTATGATCCCTGCGTGTTTAGCGTTCCCCTATGAATATAATACTAATAATTTCTAATATGTTTTGGAACTTTATTTCCACCCGGAGACAAATATAAGTCAGGTCAAAATCGGGACATAGCAAATTAAAATATCGTCATTGTAAATCAAACAATATTTACACACAGACAAGTAACATGAGCAGTAAAACACACGCTCCGTTTTCTTTTGGCGAGAATTTTGTTCCGGGTGAACACGATTTTTTCTGTATATGTCAAAAGTTATTGGTAATAACACATTTTTTTTTATTTTTGTATGCTAAAAGCAATTTTTATTTAAAGATTTAATACAGATTTTAGAGACAGATTTCAGATCATTCGGGAACATGGCATAAGTTTATATAATTTAGAGAAATGTGACGGTTCAAGGGAAGTTAGGCTATGACGAAGAGATTGGAACTGTGTGACCCCTGCGAGTTTAGCGCTTCCCCGAGAAAATAATAATAATAATTAGGATAATTTGAAAGTGAACTGAAATTAGGTTAGTAAGGTTTGTCAGGAAAGAGGACAAGAGTTTCCTGATACTGGTCTTAGTCTTAAAACAGAACTTAGACAGGTACAGGTAGGTCGGTCAGGACGGGTCCTGGTACGGGTCTTCTCCATGTGGTGATCCGGCAGTGAAATTAAAAATTGAGCCATCGTTGTACACCGAGTGATGTACACTGAGAGATGTACACCGAGGGATGTACTCTAAAATCATAGGAGTCATGGAAATATATGGTGCAAAATACCAACACAATAGAAAAATGAACACAAATGCAGTATTATGCGATCCTCTATTGACTGCGTTTCGCCCACACAGTGGATTTTATCAAGTCACAAACATTGTTTGTCACAGATCTGTCCAGGCTGGGCCCAGACGAGAGATGAGTCATTGTCGTATTAGCGTCTCTCTTTCTGTTTGGCTGTCTGTCTGTCTGTCTGTCTGTCTGTCTGTCTGTCTGTCTGTCTGTCTGTCTGTCTGCTCTCTCTCTCTCTCTCTCTCTCTCTCTCTCTCTCTCTCTCTCTCTCTCTCTCTCTCTCTTGATAAAGCTCATTGTATGAGCGAAACATAGTCAATAAAGGATCGCATTATACCGTACATGTGTTTATAGGAGTCATACACTGCCTGGGGAATGTAAGACAATCAGGTTCGATCCAAGGGAAGAATAGGTCCAGTTCCTAGGATCAAGAGCCGCTGACCCGGCATGTGTCTCACTGATCAGTACGCCCATCAGTCAGGAAACTGAAGGAATGAGACACACCGAGAAAACTCAGATATCACCGCCTCGGTATTTAATACCATTTCACTCCTAAGTAGAAACATGCGCAACACCTGTCCCATCTTTATGTCAATAATAATACCCAGGTGTAGCACATTTCCAGCTGTACACGTGTCTTAGTCATGAACATGTCAGTATTATACATGACAGTAATGATAGGAATGTGAAGATGCGTGTATCTGGGTACAGAAGCAGAGTGGTGGTGATGTGTTGTACAAGCAAAGACTGTCTCCACACCTGTCTCAGGCTGACACACACTCTCCCTCAGGCTGACACACTCTCTCTCTCGCTCACACGCAACAAGTAAGTTTATTCAGGTATGCACAAATACAGTTACATAAATTATCTATAGCAGCATATGTGTAGAGAACCTAGGATAACCCAAAAAAGTCAGAGTGACTTATTACCTTATTATTATACTATAAAGGAGATAATATCTTATTATTATACTATAAAGGAGATATACTAGGAATAAGGTAAACTGAGTTATTTATATTCACATGTGTGTTAGCTAAAAAAATAAAAAAATCATTCTCCTCTCTTTCTGTCGCTACATTCATTAGGCACAATATTTTTATAACATATACCAAGCTCTCACTGAAATATATGCCCAGGCGAAGACGTGTGAACGCATCCAAGACAAAATAGATAGATCCCAAACATTAGCAAAATGTCTCAGAGAGATGTAAGAAAGTTGAAAGCGACATATATGCCCTGGTGAGAGGAACATCGAAGATATTTGTGCAGACCTTTGAATTTCCAAGCTAAGAGGTATTATCATACCTCGGAATACCAGCCCCACAAGATGATACCGCAACAGTTGACTAAGACCTAGGTACCTATTTACAGCTAGGTGAACAGGAGTACGCCCCTGCGGCCCGGTCTGTGACCAGGCCTCACGTTGGATCAGAGCCTGATCAACCAGGCTGTTACTGCTGGCCGCACGCAGTCCAAGCACATATGAAGAGATTAACTCATAAGTCATATATATATATACGTATATGAAATGTGTGTATATGTAGTCGAGCATTACTATAGATTTCAGTATCAGTATCATAGGTGGAACCATGCACAGATCAATATTGATGTAAGTGAACATATATCTCTGTACAGCGGACGAACACCAATTCGAAATAGCATTGCTATTAAATTTTAGTTTTGCAGCAACAACCTCTCTCTCTCTCTCTCTCTCTCTCTCTCTCTCTCTCTCTCTCTTCCCACACACACACACATCGGGATGTTGCAACACCAATGGATCAACCAACATTGCTCTTCCTCTTCTACTTAGGCTGTGTTTTCCACGTTGAATACACGCCTTCGTAACCTCTATCAGCATTTACTTCAAATGCATGTTATATTGATAAGTCAATATTTAAGATTTCTAAAATAAAAAAAAATCAAGGATTTTTTTTTCGTAATATTGCTAAAGTAGGTGTCAGCATGGTTATCACTCGAGTGGCTATCAGTGTTGCCTTTAGACGCCTTTGGAAATCCTGCCTTCCAAGGCACTATAAAGCACTAACATGCATAGGCAACACCCTCTAACGGGATCATAATGCAGTTCTCAGCTAAGTTTCAGTTTCTTTGTTTAAATCCTCCTCAGTGGAAATAAGACACATTGTTTATCTTGAAGCCCGGGGAGTTGTTTACATATCACCCTGGACCTGCAAGAGTGTTTAAGGCTATGCAGGAGGGTCCCTCATATATATCACGGAGGGCCCCTCATATATAGCACGTTAGGTATTTCACCTGCATGCCACCCGTCAAGAATATTTTAATCCCTATGATTAAAATTCGAGTAAATTTAGTGTGTATACCTTTTGATATGTGCCATGTGTATTATTACTACACACACACACACTGGACACTGGAAGGCAGGAGAGACAGGGGATATATGATAACGACATATAAAATACTGAGAGGAATCGACAATGTGGACAGAGACAGAATGTTCCAGAGATGGGACACAGCAACAAGGGGACACAGTTGGAAGTTGAAGACTCAGATGAAAAACAGGGATGTTAGGAAGTATTTCTTCAGTCACAGAGTTGTCAGGAAGTGGAATAGTCTGGGAAGTGATGTAGTGGAGGCAGGATCCATACATAGCTTTAAGAAGAGGTATGATAAAGCTCATGGAGATGGGACACAGCAACAAGGGGTCACAGTTGGAAGTTAAAGACTCAGATGGGCCAGAGGGATGTTAGGAAGTATTTCTTCAGCCAAAGAGTTGCCAGAAAATGGAATAGTCTGGAAAATTATGTAGTGGAGGCAGGATGCATACATAGCTTTAAAAAGAGGTATGATTAAGCTCATAGAGCAGGGAGAGTGGACCTAGTAGCGACCAGTGAAAAGGTGGGGCCGGGAGCTATGAATCGAACCCTGCAACCACAATTAGGCGAGAACACACACACACACACAGTTAGAGAGGAAACTTAGATAATGTTTCGATCAATCTTGGACCATTATCAATTCACAAAAGAGCAAGAAAAGGCGGAGAGAAGACCAAAACACAAGTTGTGAAGGGGGAAGGGGAAAAGAAAGTAGTTGTGATAGGCGTAGTAGTAGAAATAATAGTAGTACTAGCAGAAGTAGTAGTAGTGGTGGTCGTCGTAGGAGTAGTAGTGGCAGCAGTAGTAATAGGGGAGAAATCAGAGTGGGGAAGCGTCACAAGCGGTGTTCCACAGGGGTCAGTGTTGGGCCCCTTGTTGTTCACAATCTACATAAACGACATAGATGAGGGAATAAATAGCGACATAAACAAGTTTGCCGATGACACCAAAATAGGCCGTCCAATTCATTCAAATGAGGACATTAGAGCACTCCAGGAAGATTTGAATAGACTGATGCAGTGGTCGGAGAAGTGGCAGATGCAGTTTAATATAGACAAATGCAAAGTTCTAAATATTGGACAGGACAATAACCATGCCACATATAAACTAAATAATGTATGTAGATCTTAATACTACTGATTGCGAAAAGGATTTAGGAGTTCTGGTTAGCAGTAATCTAAAACCAAGACAGCAGTGCATAAGTGTTCGCAATAAAGCGAACAGAATCCTTGGCTTCATATCAAGAAGCATAAATAATAGGAGTCCTCAGGTTGTTCTTCAACTCTATACATCCTTGGTTAGGCCTCATCTAGATTATGCTGCACAGTGTTGGTCACCGTATTACAGAATGGATATAATTGCTCTGGAAAACGTACAAAGGAGGATGACTAAGTTGATCCCATGTATCAGAAATCTTAAGTAAAAGGACACAAATGCAACTAATGTGACATTTTATTGTGGCAACGTTTCGCTCTCCAGGAGCTTTGTCAACTTGACAAAGCTCCTGGAGAGCGAAACGTTGCCACAATAAAATGTCACATTAGTTGCATTTGTGTCCTTTTACTTAACATATTGTCGGTAATTCTACCAATATTAATACATCAGAAATCTTCCCTATATGGATAGACTGAGGGCCCTGAATCTGCACTCTTTAGAAAGGCGTAGAATTAGGGGGGATATGCTGGTTTGGTAATAGAGTTGTCGATGAGTGGAACAAACTCCCGAGTACAGTTATAGAGGCTAAAACGTTGTGTAGTTTTAAAAATAGGTTAGATAAATACATGAGTGGGTGCGGGTGGGTGTGAGTTAGACCTGACTAGCTTGTGCTACTAGGTCAGATGCCGTGCTCCTTCCTTAAGTGAATGTGATCTGACCTGGCTGGGTTGGGGTATTGGCTTAAGCCGGTGGGAG
The DNA here is from genome assembly GCA_009830355.1 of Cherax destructor. Lineage (NCBI taxonomy): Eukaryota > Metazoa > Arthropoda > Malacostraca > Decapoda > Parastacidae > Cherax > Cherax destructor. The sequence continues at coordinate 94,499 of WNWK01006037.1, read as the reverse complement.
ACTTGGATCTGCCTCGCATGGGCCAGTAGGCCTGCTGCAGTGTTCCTTCTTTCTTATGTTCTTATAAGAACATAAGAATGGAGGAACACTGCAGAAGGCCTACTGGCCCATGCAAGGCAGGTCCATATCACAGTAATGATTCTTATACAATAACAGACACTTAGGTCCTGCCCACTCTAAGCTGCTGACTCATCGTCAGTGCTCACCAGCCCCCGGCCCTTGCCCTGGGACGCACAAGAATATTACCCAAAACACTGGAACGAGCAAGCCAGTTATATAGTGAATCAGAGACTGATCATTTATTTACCCACTAACGCGAGTTATTATAAGTAAAGGTGAGGTGACGAGACCAGCAGTACCAATGTAAAGGTCATCCTTACATGTCAACAATGCACAAGCTTAGTCTTACTAGACAGTTGCAAAGGACAGGTAGTTGGTCAGGTGTCCACTATCAGCACACCAGGTACCTTCCCTCCCTCAACCACCTCCCCAGGGAGCTCACAAGGGAACAAAGAAAGGAAGGTGGAGGCCCGCAGTAGGCCTGATGTCCCATGTTAGAGGGAAAAAGAAAGTAAGGAGAAAGTCAGAAGACCGGAAAGTCGAAAGGAAATACAGAAGACAGATCAAGAGAAACGCAGGGGGGAGAAAGCAGAGGTCAGGTCAAGTCACGAGTGCTCCGAAGATTAGAACATTTTACAATGTATTGAGAGAGGCAAGCATCTACTGAAACATAGCCAGGACTCAGGTTCATGATCTGAAAGTTTAAATATGGAAGAAATCACAATAATATGTTTGATTGCAAATATGTAAAAATACCACATTGAAAACAGGAAATAAAACCTGAATGTTTTCATGTGCTTACACACGTATCTTCAGAGGCATGAAGAAATGTAAGCATATGAAAGCACTCAATATTTATTTCTTATTTTAACTGCGGCATTTTTACATTTTATTATATATATATATATATATATATATATATATATATATATATATATATATATATATATATATTATCAAGAGGAGCCTCACAACAGCTGGATGCCCAGCAGTAAGGGAGCCACCCAAACTATGCAGATCTGATGGCAGCCAAAAGCGTCCAGATGGTACCACCCTTCAAGCCTGGACAGACGGCAAGCAGGTGGTGTGGGACTACACTTGTGCATCTACCTTGGCTGATACCTATCTCCAATACACCAGGGAGGAAGGAGGGGCAGCTGCCACCTTCAGGGAGTCCCAAAAGTCGAGAAAATATGGAGAACTTGCCCATCATTATATGTTTGTTCCCATAGGCTCGGAGACCCTTGGCTCATGGGAAAAGAGTGCATCTGGGTTCCTCAAGAAGCTGGGTAAAAGACTCAACAGGGTAACTAGGAATCCCAGGGCAGCTAGTTTTCTGTTCCAGCGACTCAGCGCTGCTGTTCAGAGGGGTAATGCATGCTGTATTTTGGGCACGCGCCCCAGCTCTGAGGAGCTAGATGAGATTTTCGCATTATAATCAGTGACAAACATGTAACAATATGTACTAGACATGTATCTCTCACACCTCTTGTACTGTATATGCCATCTTTATATCAACAATGTATCTCTTAAATCTTTTGTACCATATTATGTAATAAAATATACATGACTCACGCGTGAGTCCGCCTCACGTGAGTTAGACTCGCACGCAACATTGCCAGCACAGCGTGAACATTTTCTACACGTACAAGGTTAAGTTAGGTAAGGGTTGTCAGGAAAAAGGACAAGTGCTTTCTGATCATTGACAAGAGGCCTTCCGCTGGCTTACCCCTCCACTCCCCTATAAAAATTATGGTTATGATTATAACCATTTCTTACACATACAAGCTGGAGAAAATGGGGTATTTTAAATAGTTTAAGATACCCACAACATGGTAAGATGAATGGGAGGCGAGGCAGGTAATTGTATAAGCTACCAACACTATTCTATGGAGACACACTTAACCAACCACAGGAGTCTTCATTAAGTCGCATATCTGCAACTTCGTAAAGCAAATGGCGTTGGTCAGACACTTGTTTGTACCACCTTTTGAACACAGCCGTGAAAGATACATGATACTATACACTTGGAAAATCCTAGATGGCCCAGTCCCAAATCTGCACACTCTCTACGAAAGCATAAGACTCGGCAGGAGATGTAACATCTTCCCCATGAAAAGCAGAGGCGCCACGAGTACGCTAAAAGACGACACAAAAAGTGTCAGGGGCCCCAAGATTGTTCAACTGCCTCCCATCATACATAAGGGGAAATATCAATAAACAACCTGTCTGTCTTCAAGGAACTGGACAGACACCTAAAGTCAGTACCTGACCAGCCGGGCTGTGGTTCGTACGTCGGCTTACGTGCGACCAGGAGTATCAGCCTGGTTGATCAGGTCCTGATCCACCACGAGGTCTGGTCACGGACCGGGCCACGGGGGCGTTGACCCCTCCAGGTATACAACTGTCTTTAGCAAGGAACGTGTACGTCAACTGTGCGGTTGACAAGTACGAGGAGCAGCAGCCTAGTTGATCTAATTGCTTTGATGTACGTAATGGGCTCAGATTACTTACCATTCCCCAGGCGCTATATAATAATAATAATATGTTTAGTAGAGGGAGAGATGAAGCATGACTCAGGTCAGGTCATGACCTATCCTAGCAGATGGTGACCCATGCAACAATATAACAAGTTAGTCTTCTTTCTTCGCTGTAATAAGATAAATGACCCGAGAGTAATAAAATTATGCTCAAATGGAAGACAATTATGTACCTGGAAATGACTCTGAAAATACGAGTCTGAGAACAGATAATTACCATCAGTTCCAAGCACAATTAGAAAGTGAACTACATAGAGAGATAATGTCAGCTGAAACGAACATAGGAAACATAAACGATGAGTCAACTTTAAATTTCACTGCCGGGTCACCACATGGAGAAGACCCGTACCAGGACCCGTCCTGACCGACCTACCTGTACCTGTCTAAGTTCTGTTTTAAGACTAAGACCAGTATCAGGAAACTCTTGTCCTCTTTCCTGACAAACCTTACTAACCAAATTTCAGTTCACTTTCAAATTATCCTAATTATTATTATTTTCTCGGGGAAGCGCTAAACTCGCAGGGGTCACACAGTTCCAATCTCTTCGTCATAGCCTAACTTCCCTTGAACCGTCACATTTCTCTAAATTATATAAACTTATGCCATATTCCCGAATGATCTGAAATCTGTCTCTAAAATCTGTATTAAATCTTTAAATAAAAATTACTTTTTGCATACAAAAATAACAAAAAAACATGTGTTATTACCAATAACTTTTGACATATACAGACACAATTGTTCACCAAACAATCGTGTTCATCCAGAACAAAATTCTCGACACTTGTTACTTGACCATGTGTAAACATTTTTTTTTTTTTTTACAATCATGTTGATATTTTTATTTGCTATGTCCCAGTTTTGACCTGACATACATTCATCTCCAGATGGAGAGAAGAGGGAAAGCTTCAATTCCTTGGATCAAGACCCCTTACCAACATCAAGGCTTCTCGCCCCTCTCCATGAAGAGCACTCACACTCGAACAACTTCCACATGAAATAGCCACAAGCACTCAATAGAAAATGGAATCCGATTGAACGTTCTATAATCTATGCAATCTTTTTAGAGCCTACTATTTCCACTGATTTTAACCACAGTGGTTGATCAAAGGTCACATGTGCAGTTGGCAAGTTCAAGCGACATTGAGGTTGGTAAGACACGCATGAATACCTGATACCACTGAAGATTGTATCTACCCTATGCTGCCACCAGATCAATACATCCCTCATTTTCCTACGAGTCAACCCGACTGTGGCCTTGCTCCACAATGGTATTTCAGATGGAAAGTGTTCGTATACGTATTACAGGATCTCTGTATGGATGTCTGGAGTCAAGAATCGTCAGAGCACCATATATGCTTTCTTGTTATTATATTCGCCAGGATGTCTGGAGTCAAGAATCGTCAGAGCACCATATATGCTTTCTTGTTATTATATTCGCCAGGACAAGTCCCGAATACGCATTTTTTCTCCACCCAAGTGTTTCGTCATTAGAAGAATTCTGTCGCTTTTTATATGGTCAATCATTGACATACAGATCTTTGGGCAAATGAGAATAAAGAAGGATCATCTGTATGATTAAGACCCGTGTCAGGAGATACTTGTTCTGTCTGAGGAATAAAACAACCGCTCGTTGGGCAGATCACAATAAAAACAGGTCATCCATATGATCAAGACCCGTGTCAGGAACGCTTGTCCTGTCTTTGACGAATAAAACAACAAATCTTTGGTGATTTTTTAGTTATCTGTGTACTTATGATAAACAGCATGTACGGAAGCCTCACCCACTGGTGAAATTGTGAATTGTCTGACAGTTATTGAAACTGGAGTTCAGTGTCTCCACCACCTAGTATATTTAAGTAGCGTATCCAGTAGCTTTTTGCTACCTCTTACTGGATCATTATTCTCGAAGTGTTCGACGCCAATAACTCAGCTTTCAACACATAAAACATATACATTAACACCAGCCTTACGTTCTGATGGTTGTGTCTGAGTCTGTTCACTCAGGCTGTTGCAAATATTGTTACTTCACATTTTAGCCACAGATCCCCCCCAAAAAATACATTCTTTATTAAGCTACTTCGTATACAAGATAATTCCTTCATGTTTTGTTTATCAGTCAGTGACAAAGAGACTGCAGTGGTTACCAACGTAATACAATAAATTCCCAATTGCCTTCTCCCATAGTCGCCCCAAATTAACAGAAAATAAAAAAAAAACATATTTTAAATCCTGGTAAACAAAATAACAAAGAATATAGATTGGGACATACAATACATGATTCAGTGACTTATTCCGCAGAAAATGACAACAACATTAACTCTATAGGAATTATTTCTGGATTCAACCTTAATTTAGGCCACTCTTACTAGACTAGTGTGACTAGGTAAATAAAAACAAAAATACACCGAGAGGTATATTTTTGTAGCTTACAATATATGTATTTATACCAAGATATATGTAAGAGAGAGCCAGAGTAAGAGTTGAGTGTGTAAGACGATAGTGTAAGAGGAGATAGTGAGAGTGTAAGAGGAGATAGTGAGAGTGTAAGAGGAGATAGTGAGAGTGTAAGAGGAGATAGTGAGAGTGTAAGAGGAGATAGTGAGAGTGTAAGAGGAGATAGTGAGAGTGTGTAAGAGGAGTGAGAGCGTAAGAAAGTGAGAGCGTGTAAGAGTGAGAGCGTAAGAGTGAGAGTGTGTAAGATAGAGTGAGAGTGTGTAAGAGGAGAGTGAGAGCGTGCAAGAGAAGAGTGAGAACGTGCAAGAGAGTGAGAGTGTGTAAGAGAGAGTGAGAGTAAGAGGAGAGTGAGAGCGTGCAAGAGAATAGTGAGAGCGTGAAAGAGGAGAGTGAGGGCGTGTAAGAGAGTGAGAGTGTGTAAGAGAGTGAGAGTAAGAGGAGAGTGCAAGAGGAGAGTGTGCAAGAGAGAGCGAGAGCGTGCAAGAGAGTGAGAGCGTGCAAGAGGAGAGTGAGAGTGTGTAATAAGAGGAGAGTGAGAGCGTGCGAGAGTGAGTGTGTGTAAGAGAGTAAGAGCGTGCAAGAGGAGAATGAGAGCGTGCAAGAGGAGTGAGAGCGTGCAAGAGGAGAATGAGAGCGTGTGTCGTGTGGGGTTCTTGACGATGGATTTGGTAATAAACACAACGCAGCTTGGTTGGTAACTTATATTAGTGGAAATATATGGGGAGAACTCAGAGCCTGTGTCGCCTTGCTTGTTTCCTCTCTACTCTCTTGACTTGAACTGACGCTAGTAGGCTAGGAGGCTCATGGCATTCAAAGAATGACCCTTGACACGGCTTGGTCAGCAGATAGGCTAGTAATGGACAGTGATCACGTGAAAGTCTTGTGACTCACTAACGGTTGGTAAGATTACTATTACTGAACTACTACTGACAGCTCAACCATGTTACTTATGGTGTCTCGACATACAGCTAATACAACTAGAGGTGACAGGCATACGGCTCTGGGCTGATTCTATACAATGTCAAAGTACACAACAGTTGAACATTATAACTATACATAAAGATATTATCGTGATGGAACTCAATATAATGGATCTTTGTAATGCATTACAAGGTATGATATATCACAATTCATAGGAATTAATATTCTCAACGGTGGAATAGTACAATAAAAGAGAGAAAAAATGATCAATCGATCTGTATCATGTGATCTACGGATTCTGAGGAAATATATTTACAAAGAAGGAAGTGATTAACAGACAAGGCAGATTTGGTGCACTCAAATCTTACAGTTAAATCTTAGAATTCGGAGAGAACGTGAACACACAAAAAAAATTCTTGAATAATACTAAGTTGATATTGTAGCACACAGTTGAAATACAATTTAAAGTATATTAATCATATATACAGGTTATTTACATTTAACCCCAACTCTGCTAGGGTGAGATTGACATATGCTGAATGATTATCATCTCTGGGAGGATCAAACTCTGTTGCAATGGGTAACTCAATTTGTGGATGAGGAAGATCTAAATTGGTATTTACAAATGATACTTGAGGATTACTCATGACTTGTCATGTACGTAGGGAATAACGACATTCAGGTTGATCATCTGACTGATCATTAGAGGTAGAGGGTACAGCATCAGGAGGATTGTCAGAGTCTGTCTCATTTGTCTAGTTGTCAGAGACCTCGTCCTCATCGCATACTAACTTCATATGATCTAAATGCGATTCTTTACACTGACCCATACTGATATCTCTAACCTTATACTTATTTCCATTAATATGTTCAACTACTTGATAAGGACCAACAAACTTTTGGTCGGGCTTAGGCATTGCAGATGTTTGTTAAAGTTAGTCAGCATAACTCTCAAACCAACTTTAACTTTGGTCGGTTTTGCTCGAGTGTTAGTGACTCTAGTAAATTCTGCTGTTGATTTATGAAGTGTTTCTTGGATCCTTCTGAAAACACTCTGAGCTTGGCTGGTACGAGTTGCTATGAAATCATCAGGATTATAATTTGGTTTCGGATTAGAATATAACAACTCATAAGACAAACACTTATCGACACCATACAACACATAATGTTGAGTGTCACCTATTGAAGCATTATAAGCCGAATTTATTACACACTGAACATCAGGTATAACTTCTTCAGAGGTTGCACTATTGGGATTGATAGTGGCTCTCAAGATGTCAAGTACTTTCTTATTAGTCCTTTCCGCTAAACCATTACTGGCAGGATGGTGAGGAACAATGGTCGATTTAGAGATCTTGTACAAAGTACACAAATTTTCAAGAATCTCATTACAGAATTCACCTCCATTATCTGTTACTAGGGACTTAAGAGTACTTTCTTACTGAAGGAAAGAACAGGCTCGGTTGAGTGGATTGGACTCTCCCCAGACAAACTGGCTTGGACGGTTAGCATCACCGGGTGGAGGTAGGTGAGTGGCACAGCTGGCTGGCTTGAGGACGCCTTGAGAAATCACACAATGACCCGGCTCTATCTTCTTAAATCTGCGTAAATACCATAATCCATCCCACCGCTGCCACCAATTTGTCATGTGGGGTTCTTGACAATGGATTTGGTAATAAACACAACGCAGCTTGGTTGGTAACTTATATTAGTGGAAATATATGGGGAGCACTCAGAGTATGTGTCGCCTTGCCTGTTTCCTCTCTACTCTCTTGACTTGAACTGACGCTAGTGGGCTAGGACGCTCATGGCATTCAAAGGATAACCCTTGACACGGCTTAGTCAGCAGAAAGGCTAGTAACGGACAGTGATCACGTGAAAGTCTTGTGACTCACTAACGGTTGGTAAGATTACTATTACTGAACTACTACTGACACGTGCAAGAGGAGAGTGAGAGCGTTTCTACCCGGGCGGGGTAGAAACATTTCGATGTGTTTCCTTACACCTGTTGTCCTGTTCACCTAGCAGTAAATAAGTACCTGTGTGTTAGTCAACTGGTCTGGGTCGCATCCTGGGGGCAAGATTGAGGACCCCAATGGAATTAAGACAGACAGTCTTCGATGACGCATTGACTTTCTTGGGTTATCCTGGGTGGCTAACCCTCCGGGGTTAAAAATCCGAAGAAAATCTTATCTTATCTTAGAGAGTGAAAGCGTGCAAGAGGAGAGTGAGAGCGTGTAAGAGGAGAGTGAGAGCGTGCAAGAGGAGAGTGAGAGCGTGCAAGAGGAGAGTAAGAGTGTGTAAGAGAGTGTGCAAGAGGAGAGTGAGAGCGTGTAAGAGGAGAGTGAGAGCGTGCAGGAGTGAGAGTGTGTAAGAGAGAGTGAGAGCGTGCAAGAGGAAAGTGGGAGCGTGCAAGAGAAGAGTGAGAGCGTGTAAGAGGAGAGAGTATGTAAGAGAGAGTGAGAGTGTGTAAGAGGATCATGTAGTCTGCTTCAAGCCTCAGTAACCTGCCTGGTGCCGTGGTGGTCGGGTCTCACGCGCGCTCCTATACCTCCTCCTTGTATCGAACTTTCACATATCTCTTGTTATACGCTGATTACCTACATAAGCCTCAGCTGTCTGGTCTAACAGCGTCTCAGCAATGCACAGGGGTGAGTAACGGCATTTCCTGATAGAATTCACTGCTAGAAGCGTGAAAACATCTAGCACCCAGCTCTCTCTCCTTGGGGTTCCACCCACTCGAATATATTCTTTCTCATTTATATGTAACAGGTTTTACTGGAAAATGTATTATATTGTTGAAAACTGGGCCGTACAGCTTGATTGAATATATATATTTTTTTCTCTTGTAATTGGTGAGTTAATGTCCGTCTTACTCTTCAAGTGTGTGTTAAGTAAGTTTATTTAGGTACGGGCACACATAAATAGTTAAACAAATTATCATATATAATAACACATGCTTAACAATTCACAAACGGGCGAAATTATCCGAGTTTGCGGCTCGAATCCTGCTGTGGACTGAGAGATAATGATAACATATGTAAATTACCTAGGATAACCCCCCCCCCCAAAAAAAAAAAAAGTCACAGTGACTTATTTCCATTGGTGGTCCCTAGCTTGAAGGTGCTGCTCTAACCTCTCTTTCCTTAGAATAAACCTGATTACCTCCTTTTTTCCTTAGGCGCTAAATTATTCCCTATGGGCTGAGCGCTTCCTCGTAAATATTAATAACACTGTGAGGAGCTTCTTCGAAAATATTATTAATAATGGTCTGTGAGGAGCTTCCTCGTAAATATTATTAATAATAGTCTGTGAGGGGCTTCCTCGTAAATATTATTAATAATAGTCTGTGAGGGGCTTCGTCGTAAATATTATTAATAATAGTCTGTGAGGGGCTTCCTCGTAAATATTATTAATAATAGTCTGTGAGGAGCTTCCTCGTATAATAATAATAATAATAATAATACTAATGGTTTGATAGACTGGCGAACCAGTTCAGTGATAGATGCGGGGGAAAGTATGTCCTTCAGAGCATGGGTGAGTGCTTTCATCTTGGTGAAAGGTTCTTGAGCAAGATGAATTGGAATTGCCTTCCTCTTCCCCAGATAGAACCTGATTGTAACAACATGACACAACTCCTGGAGAGCGAAACGTTGCCACAATAAAATGTCACATTAGATGCATCTGAGTCCATTTACCTAACATTTTGTCAGTAATTTTACAATTATTATCAAAACCTTATTGTCACTCTTGCACTGCTAATATTAGTCGGAAAACTAAGTCTTCATATATAGGCAACACATAATTTCTCGAAAATGAATATACCAATTACTTCACAAGCCAGTTGACGCATGCAAGGCATATATAATGCAGCCCTGGGACGTGTTGATGGTGCTAAATGCACTAAGGAAACTTTGCTACCCGGAAGTCCCAGTTAAGAAGTGTTGGGCTTGGAGTCGACTAATACGGTATGTAAACACAGATGTGTATATATATATACGAAAGGCCTAGAGTTGAAAGATAGCTCTAGGCCTTTCGTATTGCAATCAACATTTAATCAGGAGGTTGCAATGTTGCAGAAGTGAGTAGGCAGTCTAGGTAGATACACTCAAGGAAAAGACTCTCTCTCTCTCTCTCTCTCTCTCTCTCTCTCTCTCTCTCTCTCTCTATATATATATATATATATATATATATATATATATATATATATATATATATATATATAATATATGTATAAACTTTATTTAAAGACAAAATACATTGACAAGAATACAATAGGGAGTAAAACAACATAGATAACAACTCAGAGCTACATCTCAAATACTTCGTCCAGCTCCCCGGCAGTGGGACGCGTGCCCAGAATGCTGCAGGCATTTCCCCTCTGGATCGCAACACTGAGTCTCTGAAAGAGGAAGCTGGCCGCTCTGTACTGTGATCCTTGGTTTCTATGAGTTTTTCACCCAGCTCCTTGAGAAACTTTAGAGCACACTTGCCCCATGCTCCAAGGGTCTCCGACCCTATTGGGATGAAGTTATAGCAAGGGGGAAGGCCTTCATATTTTCGGGTCTTCTGGGTCTCCCTGTGGCTGGCAGCTCCACCCCCTTCGGCTACGGAGTATGACAAGTAGGTGTCTGCCATTGTGGCAGCACAGGTGTAGTCCCAAGCAATCTGCTTACCATCCTTCCAGGGTAGCATAGTGGCTCCATCAGGATGCTTTTGACTTCTATCAGACCTCTGCACTTGGGATTCCCGTCGAGCTGGGCAACGGGCTGTGGCGAGGCTTCTCTTTATGATGTCGTTGACCTCCTCAACAAGCGCAATTTAATTTAGCCTAACCCAACTAAATAATTTAATAATAAACAAACACAATGAAATACATTTTTTTTAGCTGGGTTCATTATGATTTTTGCGAAATTACTGCATACACAAATTTTCGCTTGCCTTATTCGGCAAGAAGAGTGCTGCTATTTAAGACAAAATCGCAAGTTTTACCTACTCGGCACGACATACACACACACATACACATATATATAGTATATATATAGGATGGGGTCCACCTCTGGTGTACACTGTGGGACCCATAGCCTCGGAGAAGTGGATATATATATATATATATATATATATGTGCCTAATAAGCCGAAATGGTCAATTAGGCCGAAGTCCCTTAAAAATTGGACTTTTCCAAAATTTTCTTTTACAGATTGTTAGACATATGTTTTTTTTATTAGTAATGTTATAAAAAATATTTTGGGACTAAACCTTATCTATCTAGAGATTTACATAGCCTAACCTAACTTAACGTATTTTTTAGGCAAAGACTACTACATTTAACATAGATCAGTTTAAGTTTATTTAATATTTCTTAAAATCAGTTATATATATTTTTTTCGTTGTGTGAAGTGTAGATACACAATCATAAGGAGAGGGGTTAGAAACAAGAGCTTGAGACCTTTCGTTGTAAACTTTCGTCAGAACCTTGCTCATTCAGTAAAATTAGCTTGAGTTTAGCCAGACATTATAAGAAATGGTTAGGAATGTGTACTACATGGTTGTTTCGAAACAAGCACTTCACCAGTATAGGTGAAATGTTTGGCCAGGCAGGGTACCCACGGTGCCAGATAGTGTGAGAAAGCTCCATTAAATTTTTACAGTGCCATTAACCTCTAGTTGAAGTATGTTTTACTCTTATTATTATTATTTAACTGTCGGACTAACAGAGAAACGTCTCTCAAATAAAGCTCCCAAGGTTTTGCAAATGTGTTTCTGTCATCAACTTGTTGATATTATATACTTTTGATCAAATTATACTGTATACTTGCAATAGAAAAAAGAACTGTTCACGCTGGAGGAGTTTGATCTGTGGTGCGTGACTGTGTTGCTGGCGATCGTTCATGTCATGCACCAGTCCCTTCATGGGGTGTGGTGTCTTTAACCTCATAAAGGGCTCTTGATCCAAGGCGGTTTAGCGCTTCTTTTTTATTGTAATAATAATTGATCCGAGGAACTGCAACTGCCTTCCTTTTATCAAGCCTGATTACCTCCCATGCTGCAGGCGCTGTCATCCTAGTGCTTCCCTATGATGATGATAATGTGGAACTTCATTATTTTCATCACAAGAAATGATGGATGCTCGATCCTCCGTACATAAACACGGAGATGAATAGTGCTAACACACACACACAGGTATAACATGAAAAGTGATGGAGAAGATTATCAGAAGAGTGGTGGAACACCTAGAAAGGAATGAGCGTATACATGACAACCAGCACGGTTTCAGGGAAGGGAAATCCTGTGTTACAAACCTACTGGAGTTTCACAAGGTGTCAGAAGACAAGAGAGGGGTGAGTAGATTACATTTGCTTGAACTGTGAGGAGGCTGTCAACACAGTTCCATACAAAAGATTTATTCAAAAGCTAGACGAGCAGGCAGGTATAACAGGAAAGGCACTGCAATGGATCAGAGATTACTTGTCAGGAACAAAGAGTCATGGTACTCGACGAGGTGTCAGAGTGGGTGCCTGTGACGAGCGGAGTTCCACAGGGGTCAATCATACAACCGGTGCTGTTTCTAATATATGTGAATGACATGACGAAAGGGATAGATTCAGAAGCATCTCTGTTTACAGACGATGTGAAGCTAATGAGAATTCAATCGGATGATTATCAGGTAAGACTATACAGGGATCTGGACAGGCTGCAAGGCTGGTCCAGCAACTGGCTCATGGAGTTTAACCCCACCAAGTGCAAAGTCGTGAAGATTGGGGAAGGGCAAAGAAGACCGCAGACAGAATACAAGCTAGGGGGCCAAAGGCTGCAAACCTCAAAAGGAAAATGATCTTGGGGCAAGTATAATACCAAGCACATCTGAGGCGCACATCAACCAAATAACTCCTGCTGCATATGGGCGCCTGACAAACTTAAGAATATTGTTTCGACACCTTAGTAAGGAAACGTTCAAGCCTCCGTACACAGTGTACGTCAGGCCCAAATTGGAGTATGCAGTACCAGTTTGGAACCCACGCCTGGTCAAGCACGTCAAGAAATTAGAGAAAGTGCAGAGGTTTGCAACAAGACTAGTCCCGGAGCTAAAGGGTATGTCCTACGAGGAGATGTTAAGGGAATCAACCTGAGGACACTGGAGGACAGGAGGGATAGGGGGGACATGTTAAGGACATAAAATACTGAGAGAAATTGACAAGGTGGATAGGGACAGGATGTTTCAGAGATGGAACACAGGAACAAGGTGTCACAATTGGAAGTTGAAGACTCAGATTAGTCACAGGGATGTTAGGAAGTATTTCTTCAGTCACAGAGATGTCAGGAAGTGGAACAGTCTGGAGAGTGATGTAGTGGAGGCAGGATCCATACATAGCTTTAAGAAGAGGTATTAAAAAGCTCATGGAGCAGGAAGAGTGGACCTAGTAGCGACCAGTGAAGAGACGGAGCAAGAGCTATGAATCGACCCCTGCAACCACAATTAGGTGAGCACATACATACATACATGTAATACAATCATACATGCAATACAGTCATACATGTAATACAATCATACATGCAATAAAATCACAGACAGGCAATACAATCGCAGATAGGCGATCTTAACAATGCAAGAGAAACCACGGGGTTGGAAATCTTCAGCTCAATATTTTCACACGTCTCCGTGGGAAAGATTTTGAGGTGAAGACGTCCATCTCCCGTGGTTTGTCTTGCATATATATATATATATATATATATATATATATATATATATATATATATATATATATATACATATATACATATATATATATATACATCTTGACACCCATGATGCCTTGTACCTCCTCACAAAATGCTTGAGTCTGCCCAGGTTGACATATTTCCTAAGATGTGCTCCTTCATATGATAATCCTATACTGCACGAATATGACAGTATCCTGAGGCAGATCTTTACTAAAGTACTTAACCTTACTCTAGAAGATGGGCAGTGGGACCAAGCTACACTCCCAGTCAGACTAGGAGGCATTGGTGTCCGCAAGTCATCTCAGATTGCTCTACCTGCTTTCCTGTCTTCATGCATTGCATCCAGAGGGCTTGTAGCAGCAATTCTCCCTGAACATCTTAGGGACACGATTGGAATCCATGACCAAAAGTTCGTTGATGGAGCCAGGATCTGGGATAACCTAACAGGCTCTGAAACCAGGCCTGCTCCCCAACAACTACAAACAGTCGCACTGGGATGGCCCAATAGTAGAGAATATAGCCTCAGCAATGCTTCAGAGTGTGTCAGGGAAGGATAGAGCCCGCCTACTTGCAGTGAGAGCTCCTCATGCAGGGGACTTTCTTTTGGCTGTTCCCAACTCCAGCCTTGGCACACGCCTCGACCCACAGACCATCCGCATTGGTGTTGCCCTTCGACTTGCCGCCCCTATTCTCGCCGAACACAGGTGTATTTGTGGCAGTGAAGCAGCAGACAGATTCGGGTACCATGGTCTTGTGTGTCGTAAATCCGAGGGAAAGATTGCAAGACATGAAGAGGTTAATAACATTATCAAGAGGAGCCTCACAACAGCCGGATGCCCAGCAGTAAGGGAACCACCCCAACTATGCAGATCTGATGGCAACCAAAAGCGTCCAGATGGTATCACCCTTCAAGCCTGGACAGACGGCAAGCAGGTGGTGTGGGACTACACATGTGCATCTACCTTGGCTGATACCTATCTCCAGTACACCAAGGAGGAAGGAGGGGCTGCTGCCACCTTCAGGGAGTCCCAGAAGTCGAGAAAATATGGAGAACTTGCCCATCATTATATGTTTGTTCCCATAGGCTCAGAGACCCTTGGCTCATGGGGAAAGAGTGCATCTAAGTTCCTCAAGGAGCTGGGCAAAAGACTCAACAGGGTAACTAGGGATCCCAGGGCAGCTAGTTTTCTGTTCCAGCGACTCAGCGCTGCTGTTCAGAGGGGTAATGCATGCTGTATTCTGGGCACGCGCACCAGCTCGGAAGAGCTGGATGAGATTTTCGCATTATAATCAGTGACAAAGATGTAACAATATGTACTAGACATGTATCTCTCACCTCGTGTACTGTATATGCCATCTTTATATCAACAATGTATCTCTCAAATCTTTTGTACCATATTATGTAATAAAACATACCTATTGGTAAAAAAAATTAAAAGATGGGTGGTAGGAGAAGTGGAATATTCAAATGGCATCAGGAAGAAATCCAAATATTCTTCCTTGAAGCCTTTTATCCACTTCTCCGAGGCTATGGGTCCCACAATTTGTACCAGAGGTGGACCCCATCCTATATAAAAAAAAAAAAAAAAAATATATATATATATATATATATATATATATATATATATATATATATATATATATATATATATATATATATATATATAGTCGTGCCGATTAGGTAAAACTGGTCAATTAGCAAGAACTCATTTAAAATTAAGTCCTTTCTAAAATTTTATCATATACGTTCAAAGATATATTTTTTTTTCATTTATGTTAATGTAAAAATTTATAATTTTGTACCAAGAGAAACTTTGAAAACCTACCAAACTTTATTATAACAAGCGCAATTTAATTTAGCCTAACCCAACTAAATATATTTTAGATACTTTTACAATAATTTAATAATAAACAAACGCGATGAAATATATTTTTTTCGTTAGGTTCAGAATGATTTTTGCGAAATTATTGCATACACAAATTATATATATATATATATATATATATATGCAAAAAGATCACAGTAAACAGGTGATATCAAAATATGCAAGAAAACCACTATGAAAAAATAGAAGAATTCCAAGCGCTTTCGTGACTACTCACATTATCAAGGAACTATAACAGGAAACATGACAAGAAGGGCTTATATAAGGGGCGAGACTACACCTCACAGTCACATCACACTAACAAAGACTACACCTCACAGGAACTGGACAAGATTCTAATGCTCTATTTATTCATGTGAGAGATTTTAACCATCCAATTGATTTTCAAAATGCTGAGAAGGTTGTATCAAGCAAGTCCATGGTTGAGAGAAATATAATAGAATCATGTTTCATTAAAAGCAGTTTTGAAAATAATATGAATATTTCTTTTGGTTTATATAAATTGGATTCATTTATAATTAATAAAATTTGGGAAGAATTTAATAATAAATTGGACTAATCTTAATTCTTGGGAAGAGTTTTAGGTCCTTTCTTATGTTCCTCTTCACAGAGTCGTGCGATGTTACGCTACTGTGAGGTGTAGTCTTTGTTAGTGTGATGTGACTGTGAGGTGTAGTCTCGCCCTTATATAAGCCCTTCTTGTCATGTTTCCTGTTATAGTTCCTTGATAATGTGAGTAGTCACGAAAGCGCTTGGAATTCTTCTATTTTTCATAGTGGTTTTCTTGCATATATATATATATATATATATATATATATATATATATATATATATATATATATATATATATATATATATATATATATATGCATATATATGCATATATATGCATATATATGCATACATTCATACATACATGACATCGGAGAGAGACTTTCCTCTTAGGAATATAAGTGGAATAAGGAGCAGAAATACCAAAGCCGTGGTAAATATCTTCATTCATCACTCAAACGTTTCGAAGTATCAAACTCTGAAAGCTATTAAATTTAAAATGTATCCAAGGCACACAGGTGAAGCTAAGTACGTATAGAAAAGAACGAAAAGGCACAATACCGTGACTGGAACAATACACAAGTAACCCGCACATATAACCTTATGACGACGTTTCGGTCCGACTTGGCCCTTTGACGAGTCAGTAGTCCAAGTCGGACCTAAGTATGTTATATCTACCCTACCTACCTACCTGGAGTCTGCCTGGAGGGTATTCCGGGGATCAACGCCCCCTCGGCCCGGTCCATAACCCTAGCATTTGTACTAACACAAAGTTATATACTCATATAATTCATTATTGTGTGAACAACAGAATATACAGGGATTCAGAGATGACAGCGCTGTATGACCGTTTAGCGCTTAACTGTGATTATAATAATAATCAAGAGATGATGAGGTCCTATTTCTTTGATGATGTCACAATTGTCAAATACTGGGATGTAAACAGATGGTTCTTCAAGTAAGAACGATCCGTGACTGCTGACTTAAGATGGTTTAGATATTGGAACTCCAGTATGAAATGATCTGCCCTTGTGCTCCGAGATGTGGTGTTGAGAGGTGAGGTACTCTCATGGTATCAGAGTGCGGTACTCCCCATGGTATCCGTGTGAGACAATTTACAACACCACAAAGGGTGAAGTATTTTTGAAGAACAAGCGTCTCAGGACATATCCTAAACACCGGGGACACTGTGTCCCGTATTCAAGAAAATTGTTTTTTCCATCTTTATAAGAGAGACTTTTTACCCCCATTCGGTGGTGTTGGGAATATTGTCCTATATTAGAAGAGATCTTACACGTAACCACAAGACTCAACAACAAGACTTCGGTGTTCTTCACCAACTCCAAGGCTGAAGGACTCATTACCTCATCTTTTGTATATAATTCGACATTCTTCACATGATGCCCTTATAATGACAAAGCCACTAGTTGGCGAAACATCTACAAATAAAGATACCCAGATGTTGCACATGTGTCTAATTCTCCTTCAAGCTTTTTGGAACAACGTTTACCTCTGTGTAGATTTGTCAAGGCTTAATAAAGCTCTACACAAGTGTGTATTGCTTAGTGAATATACACCGAAAAGTATGTATCTCAGTGTATATACACAAGTGTTTTTTTATGTATACATGCACTGAAAAGTATAATCTCTCGGTGTATATACACCTAGAGGTATACTATCTGTCTCTCACTTTAATCCCTATCTTAGTAATTAAGATAGGGATTAAGGACAGAGACAAGATGTTCCAGAGATGGGACACAGCAACAAGGGGTCACTGTTGGAAGTTGAAGACTCAGATGAATCACAGGGATGTTAGGAAGTATTTCTTCAGTCACAAAGTTGTCAGGAAGTGGAATAGTCTGGGAAGTGATGTAGTGGAGGCAGGATTCATACATAGCTTTAAGAAGAGGTATGATAAAGCTCATGGAGCAGGAAGAGTGACCTAGTAGCGACCAGTGAAGAGGCGGGGTCAGGAGCTGTGAATCGACCCCTGCAACCACAACTAGGTGAGTACACACACACACACACGCACGCACGCACATGCACGCACGCGTCAGTTGATTGAAAGATGCTGGTCTTTGAGCTATAGATCGACCCCCAGTTATTGCACCTAGGTAATTACACACGCACATATGTTGCAAGACATGCAAAGGAAAGTTGAGCTGGTTTACGGGGCTAACAGAGTAGAAACCGTTCATCCTGGTCTCTGATTGGCTGGACAGGTGTGTTTGCAAGTGGCTGATTGGCTGGACGGGTGTGTTTGCAAGTCGCTGATTGGCTGGACGGGTGTCTGCAAGTCGCTGATTGGCTGGACAGGTGTCTGCAAGTCACTGATTGGCTGGACGAGTGTTTGCAAGTCGTTGTCTGGCCAAACAGGCGTTTTTTATTGGTCGAGATCATCTGACTACAAAATATTTCCCCAGATATTAACGGAAACATTTTTTGTAAGATATATTGTCACGTGATTACAATGTACCATTATTAAGCGTAAATGTTAACGGTATTATTATTTATAAATTATTATTATTATTTTTAATTAATATGTCTTACGTGTAATGGAAAAATATGCTTTATTGACTACGATCTGTTTGTAACGTTATAAAGTCCACTGTGTGGGCGAAACGTAGTCAATAAACGATCACATTATACTGCATTTCTGTTTATTTTGGCACCTTACGTATTACTGCTGGAAAGAGCTAGGTTGAAGCATCTGGCGCTGAAACGTGCTGGCTGAAACGCCAACAACTTAGGCATCTGGAGAAACGCCGACTCACTAGGCTAACATACCTGAGGTCAAAACATGCCAGGCTAGTGTGTCCAGGGGCGACACATGTTGTGGTACAACCTCCACTAGTAAGGCTAGGCTATAACATATCATGCTAGTCTCGTGGCCATGGGTGAAACTTCCTAGGCTAAATTGCCCAGGCTGAAACATGCTAGCTTTTTAATTCCAGGCCCATCGAAACGTGCTGTAACTCAATAAGGCAGTGGTATTATTATCGTTATTGTTACAACACTCAAACACGTAGTGTTGTCATAACAATTTGATTATTGACTATACTATTATGTTATATATATATATATATATATATATATATATATATATATATATATATTGTCATATATAGGGGTCATTCAGAGTATCAGTATCGGAATTTAAAGTTGAACATCGGTATCAATATCGTCAAAAAAAGTGTCGTCCCATTTGTTTTTTTATGTGTGTTTACATCTGGTCTCGTAAAATGTTTTTTATTTTTTGTTTTATATATAGGGCGCCACATTGTGCGGTTGCAGGGGTTCGAATTTTAGCTTCATGATCCTTCCTCATGAACTGTCCATTACGAGGCTCACTCCCGCCCAGCCTGGTGAGCCTCTGTCATACCTGTTCCTTACTTACTCCTGAAGTTGTGTATGGAGCCTAACACTTCTCCATCCAAGTCATCTGTACTCACCTGTTTGTGACTGCAAGGTTCGAAATTCTGCTCCTGCCCATGATTTTTAAGTTGTGTATTATGAGGTTCACTCAGTCATAGCCTCGTAAGCCCGTCATACCTGTTACTGAAGCTGTGTATAGAGCCAACACTTCTTCATCCAGGTTACTTCACTTCCTCTTCACCTTCAAACTCAAGAAATGCTTCCAAACCTATGTGCGTATTGTATGGATGCACGTATGTAGGCACTGACACACACTTTGTATAGTACACTGCTTATGACGTGCACAGTATTTAACCAGCTCATGACATACGGACACGGTACGCACACAGGTCATAACATACGCACACGGTACGTAAACGAATTATACACACACGGTACGTAAACGAATTATACGCACACGGTACGTAAACGAATTATACGCACAGGGTACGTAAACGACTTATACGCACAAAGTACGTAAACGACTTATACACACACTTTACGTACACAACTCACGGATCAACAAGGTCAAAATTAGAGTACACAATTCTCCAAGTTACTGTTTTTATTTTATTTTTTTATAAAGAATAGTGTGCCCCGCGGCCAGCTGGTCTAACACGCGTCCTCGATATCCAGTCAAGCTTTCACTGAGGGGCTGCGAGTGTTGTTGTGTGCTGGTGTGTTCCACGCACCCACTGGTGTACCTCAGGGTGTGTTGTTGTGTTCCACGCACCCACTGGTGTACCTCAGGGTGTGTTGTTGTGTTCCACGCACCCACTGGTGTACCTCAGGGTGTGTTGTGTTCCACGCACCAACTGGTGTACCTCAGGGTGTGTTGTTGTGTTCCACGCACCCACTGGTGTACCTCAGGGTGTGTTGTGTTCCACGCACCCACTGGTGTACCTCAGGGTGTGTTGTGTTCCACGCACCCACTGGTGTACCTCAGGGTGTGTTGTGTTCCACGCACCCACTGGTGTACCTCAGGGTGTGTTGTGTTCCACGCACCCACTGGTGTACCTCAGGGTGTGTTGTGTTCCACGCACCCACTGGTGTACCTCAGGGTGTGTTGTGTTCCACGCACCACTGGTGTACCTCAGGGTGTGTTGTGTTCCACGCACCCACTGGTGTACCTCAGGGTGTGTTGTGTTCCACCACCCCGGACTCAGTGTGTGTGTCCACCTGACCTCAGGGTGTGTTGTGTTCCACGCACCCACTGGTGTACCTCAGGGTGTTTGTTGTGTTCCACGCACCCACTGGTGTACCTCAGGGTGTGTGTTGTGTTCCACGCACCCACTGGTGTACCTCAGGGTGTGTTGTGTTCCACTCACCCACTGGTGTACCTCAGGGTGTGTTGTGTGTTCCACGCACCCACTGTGTACCTCAGGGTGTTGTTGTGTTCCACGCACCCACTGGTGTACCTCAGGGTGTGTTGTTGTGTTCCACGCACCCACTGGTGTACCTCAGGGGTGTTGTTGTGTTCCACGCACCCACTGGTGTACCTCAGGGTGTGTTGTGTTCCACGCACCCACTGATGTACCTCAGGGTGTGTTGTTGTGTTCCACGCACCCACTGGTGTACCTCAGGGTGTGTTGTTGTGTTCCATGCACCCACTGGTGTACCTCAGGGTGTGTTGTGTTCCACGCACCCACTGGTGTACCTCAGGGTGTGTTGTGTTCCACGCACCCACTGGTGTACCTTAGGGTGTGCTGTGTTCCACGCACCCACTGGTGTACCTCAGGGTGTGTTGTTGTGTTCCACGCACCCACTGGTGTACCTCAGGGTGTGTTGTGTTCCAGCACCCACTGGTGTACCTCAGGGTGTGTTGTGTTCCACGCACCCACTGGTGTACCTCAGGGTGTGTTGTGTTCCACGCACCCACTGGTGTACCTCAGGGTGTGTTGTTGTTTCCACGCACCCACTGGTGTACCTCAGGGTGTGTTGTGTTCCACGCACCCACTGGTGTACCTCAGGGTGTGTTGTGTTCCACGCATCCACTGGTGTACCTCGATGTGTTGTGTTCCACGCACCCACGGGTGTACCTCAGGGTGTGTTGTTACCACGCACCCACTGGTGTACCTCAGGTGTGTTGTGTTCCACGCACCCACTAGTGTCCTCAGGTGTGTTGTGTTCCACGCACCCACTGGGTACCTCAGGGGTGTTGTGTTCCACGCATCCACTGGTGTACCTCGATGTGTTGTGTTCCACGCACCACTGGTGTACCTCAGGGTGTGTTGTGTTCCACGCACCCACTGGTGTACTCAGGGTGTGTTGTGTTCCACGCACCCACTGGTGTACCTCAGTGTGTGTTGTGTTCCACGCACCCACTGGTGTACCTCAGGGTGTGTTGTTGTGTTCCACGCACCCACTGGTGTACCTCAGGGTGTGTTGTGTTCCACGCACCCACTGGTGTACCTCAGGGTGTGTTGCGTTCCACGCACCCACTGGTGTACCTCAGGGTGTGTTGTGTTCCACGCACCCACTGGTGTACCTCAGGGTGTGTTGTTGTGTTCCACGCACCCACTGGTGTACCTCAGGGTGTGTTGTGTTCCACGCACCCACTGGTGTACCTCAGGGTGTGTTGTGTTCCACGCATCCACTAGTGTACCTCGATGTGTTGTGTTACACGCACCCACGGGTGTACCTCAGGTTGTGTTGTTCCACGCACCCACTGGTGTACCTCATGATGTGTTGTGTTCCACGCACCCACTAGTGTACCTCAGGGTGTGTTGTGTTCCACGCACCCACTGGTGTACCTCAGGGTGTGTTGTGTTCCACGCACCCACTGGTGTACCTCAGGGTGTGTTGGGTGCTGGTGTGTTCCACTCACTACTCTACCTCAGGGTTTGTTACATACACACACTGGTGTACCTCAGGGTGTGTTCCACATACACTGGTGTACCTCAGGGTGTGTTCCACATACACTGATGTACCTCTGGGTGTTCCACATACATTGGTGTACCTTAGGGTGTTCCACATATACTGGTGTACTCTCAGGGTGTGTTCCACATACACTGATGTACCTCAGGGTGTTCCACATATACTGGTGTACCCCAGAGTGTATTACACACACACTGGTGTACCTTAGGGTGTTCCACATATACTGGTGTACCTCAGGGTGTGTTCCACATACACTGATGTACCTCAGGGTGTTCCACATACACTGGTGTACCTCAGGGTGTGTTCCACATACACTGATGTACTTCTGGGTGTTCCACATACACTGGTGTACCTTAGGGTGTTCCACATATACTGGTGTACCTCAGAGTGTGTTCCACATACACTGATGTACCTTAGGGTGTTCCACATATACTGGTGTACCCCAGAGTGTATTACACACACACTGGTGTACCTCAGGGTGTGTTCCACATACACTGATGTACCTCAGGGTGTTCCACATACACTGGTGTACCTCAGGGTGTGTTCCACATACACTGATGTACCTCTGGGTGTTCCACATACACTGGTGTACCTTAGGGTGTTCCACATACACTGGTGTACCTCAGGGTGTGTTCCACATACACTGGTGTACCTCAGGGTGTTCCACATATACTGGTGTACCCCAGAGTGTATTACGCACACACTGGTGTACCTCAGGGTGTGTTATTGTCACATTCCTGTTTTATCTGTTGTTCTACTTATCCCGTTGGGTCCACTTTGCCTGTAGTCTTACTCTTTGCACTTACTGTTGTCGGCTTCTGTTATATCCGTACCTGTATTTATTTCTCTTATCTGTTAAGCTCACACTTCTTGTTGCGTGGAAAACTTCCCATTTGCAACCTTTTGAGCTCGCACTTCCATTTGGCACCTCTAGTGTCGACACTTCCGGTCATTACCTCTTGTATTGGCACTTCCTGCTGAACTATTTTCTACAATTTCATAGAATCGGGAGCGAGGTTAATTTACAGTAATGTATACACTGCCGAGTTTCTAATTTTCAGTTCCTCGTGTAACTCAAAAACAAAACAAAGGTTAACACTGCACAGGATGCGATTTCTACTAAACTATAAGCCAGTTATGTCAGTACTACAGTCAGTGTATCAAGCCATGAGCTGGTCAGCTCACTGCCGTACTGAGCTAATGTGGCAATTTTATTGGTAAATTGGCGTGGTATTAGTTTTCAGTAAAATAACTTTAGTATGCCTCTTGTGAGCAGCGGGTGAAGAGCTGGTGGCCACACTTGCCTTACAGCTTACTAGGACAACTGCCATGTCATTGGCTACATCCTTTATAAGACAAGATACGCGATTTATGCTTTTTTTTTGAGAAGACGTTTCGTCCACCGGGGATTTTATGTCTCTGAGGTACGAAACGTTTTCTCAATAAAATGTCAACAGCATATTGTGTCTTATTGACGTACTTGTTAGTATATTATACGAGGACAGTTTTTCTTTGAGTGAGGCTGTCTGTGTTGTACTCGTGATTACTGAAGTGTAATGAACACTTGTAACTGCTCAATAATAACTAACATGGACACAGAAACTTAACAGATCAATTGATCTGTATATTTCGACCCCCTTCTAGAATCCTCTTCAGCTGAAGAGGATTCCAGAAGGGGGTCGAAATATACAGATCACTTAATATCCTGAGTTCATGTTTCCATGTGGAAACATAAGGCTGGGTTGGAGGTCCTCTAGGTTCCCGAGAGCCTAGTTCCTCTGTTGGTCCTGGTGTGGTAATGGGCGTAGTACTGAAGATCATCTGTGTTAGTTGGATTGCGGGAAATTTTGAAAACAAGGGCGTTATCAGTTTTGGCATTATTGCTATTCGATAAGATACGCATTTTATATCCAGAAGACATACGCACCCTTCAATCTTTTTTTTATGCAGGCCTTTTCCACACTATAAGGTAGAGCACATTTTTTTATGTGGTGTCCCTTGTAGTTCTATTCCACAATGTTTTTATGAGAATTTCATTATCTTCGTAACATTTCCATGTGAGTGGGTTACACATGACATGGTTTAGTCAAATTCAGTGCCTTGGTGACCATTAGTTAGTCCGACAAATTGAAAAATACTAATAATTTTAATTTCGATGTTTAATTAGGAAGAGGTCGAGTGATTGCTTCCATGAGAGATTACAAGCAGGAAGATTCCGGATATATGACCATTTCAAACATTCACTAAATGTCAGTGATATTCAACTTTAGTTTTCTTCAACAATGGTCACACGGTGTCAAGACTTTGGCGAAGAATTTTTTTTTAATTTTGAGTCCCTTCTCTTTGGGAAAACCTTTATCAGAATTTGGTTAACAGAAACAAGAGCGTCCACCTAAGAGAAAGACTTTAAGACTTTGTTGCATCTATATTTGCATCGATTTTTGACCGGTGATTCATTGTATGTCGCAAATAATCTAAACTAACCGAAACTAAGCTCACATAACCTAACCTATCTTGAACTTATACTAACCTAACATGAACTCAAATAACCTAACCTAACTTACACATCCTAACCTAAAATAACCTAACCTGACTTAAACAACTTAACCTAAATTCAAATATCGTAGCTTAAATCGACCTAATATGCCCTTAACACCTGACCTGACATAAACAATCTACCCTGACCTGACAACTTAACCTCACACTATCTACAATAACATATGACCTTCAAGTAACCCATTCTAAAAAAAATGATGGCATTTTCCTTGACATTTTAATGACTTAACAAGCACACGGAGTATTGTTGGACGGACCATGAGCTGGCCAGTAATACTGTTACACTATGCTGCCTGCTCGTAAACACCGTATATACGTTGATTACTTAACAACATAAGAGTGGAGAAAGTCGACGGGTGATTC
Source organism: Cherax destructor (assembly GCA_009830355.1). Lineage (NCBI taxonomy): Eukaryota > Metazoa > Arthropoda > Malacostraca > Decapoda > Parastacidae > Cherax > Cherax destructor. Next base: position 69,154 of record WNWK01006037.1, on the reverse strand, counting down.
TACACACGGAAGTATAACTTACTTATCAGTAAGTGACAAAAAAATAACGAGAAAGGTCAAAGAAAATACATAAGGGGTTTGTTAATCAAACTGGTAATGGTCACGTAGATAGTAGTCACCCAGGGAGGCACTACCGTCTTGTCGTGTTAGTCTGAAATGGAAGCCTGTTAAATGTTTTGTACTCTGGTGTTGGAGGTTGGCGGACAGCAACCATCCAGGGAGGTACGACCGTTTTGTATGAGTGTGAAATGGAAGCCTCTTAAAAGTTTTGCACTTTGGTTGGAAGTTGGTAGACAGCAACCATCCAGGGAGGTACTGCTCTCCTGTCATATCAGTCTTCCCCAGACCCTCTTTCATCAACAATCTTCCACCACTACTCCAAAACTCTCCCACCCACAATCACTCACCAATATTCTCCCACCCACAATCACTCACCAATATTCTCCCACCCACAATCACTCACAAACACTCTCCCACCCACAATCGCTCACCAATATTCAACCACCCACAATGACTCACCAATATTCTCCCTCCCACAATGACTCACCAACACTCTTCCACCCACAATCACTCACCAACACTTCCACCCACAATAACTCACCAACACTTCCACCCACAATCACTTACCAACACTCCACCCACAATCACTCACCAACACTTCCACCCACAATCACTTACCAACACTCTCCCACCCACAATCACTCACAAACACTCTCCCACCCACAATCACTCACAAACACTCTCCCACCCACAATCACTCACAAACACTCTCCCACAATCATCACCAATATTCTCCTCCACAATCACTCACAACACTTCACCACAATCCTAACATTTCACCACAATCACTTACCAACACTCTCCACCACAATCACTCACCAACACTTCACCACAATCAATTCCAACACTCCCCACAATCACTCACTGTTCAACACCACAATCCTCACCAATATTCTCCTTCCCACAATCACTACAAAGTTCCACCCACAATCACTCACCAACACTTCCACTCACTTACCAACCTCTTCCACCACAATCACTCCCCAAACATTCCACACAATCATTTACCAACACTCTCCACCCACAATCACTCACAAACACTCCCACACGATCACTAACCAATATTCAGAAGGCACAATCATCAGCGAATATCCCCCTCACAATCATCACCAACCTCTTCCATCAAAATCACTCATAACACTTCACCCAAATCCTGTACCAACACTCCAGTTTCCTCGAGCCAGATGCATTCTTATTTGATGATTGTAGACAAATCATGGTATGAGGTCCACCAAGTCATGGTAGCCAGGTCAACTACTCCCTTTCTCCTACCTTGATAACCTTGAAGAGCGAGATCACTTCTGAGCGGCATGAGCCAGCGTCTAGTGCCTGGTCAACCAGGCTGTTCTGGACCGCGACCCACTATCCATCACAGCCTGGTTGATCTGGCTTGTTCTGATATTTACCTACCATATATGATATAAATATATATATATATATATATATATATATCATATCGTGACAATAGGTAAAGCTAGTCAATTAACAAGAACTCATTTAAAGTAAGTCTTTTCTCTATATGTTTAAAGATGTATTTTCATTTATGTTAAGTAAAAATTAATAATTTTGTACCGAATCTAGAACTACCTAATATTATTATAAGAGGCAATTAATTTGCCTAATCAAACTAAATATATTTTGATAAGTTTACAATAATTTAATAATCAAACACAATGAAATATATTTTTCGTTAGGTTCAGTGATTTTTGCGAACTATTGCATCACAATTTTCGCTGTCTTATTCGGCAGAAGGCGTCCTATTACCAATTGCAACATCACAACAACAGGCTAGTGTTAATCGACATGTGCCTAGGGCAAATGGTAACTAACTCCTCTCTCTCCTCCACACACACACACACACACACACACACACACACACACACAAAATTGGAGGAAAGAAGGGTCAGAGGAGACATGATAACGACATACAAAATACTGCGGGGAATTGACAAGGTAGAAGTGACAGGATGTTCCAGAGAGGGAACACAGAAACAAGGGGACACAACTGGAAGCTGAAGACTCAGATGAGTCAAAGGGATGTTAGGAAGCATTTCTTCAGCCACAGAGTAGTCAGGAAGTGGAATAGTCTAGAAAGATATAGTGGAGGCAGGAACCATACATAGTTTTAAGACAAGGTATGATAAAGCTCATGGAGCAGGGAGAGCAGAGACCCAGTAGCGACAGCGAAGAGGCGGGGCCAGGAGCTGAGTCTCGACCCCTGCAACCACAATTAGGTGAGTACCACACACACACACACACCACACACAACGACACAACGACACACACGCACACACACGACACACACATTTTTGACGAGTGAGTTGTATTTCCGTGGTTGCTGGTGTGTGAGGGAGGAGCCAGTGTGTGTGGTCACGTGAGGTGACTTGCTCAACTCACATCAGCTAGTGTTTTCACTCTCACGCTGGTGAATTCACTCACTGATAGTTATATTTCCCAAGAGGATACATTAGAGTTTCAATAGTAGGTTAATAGTATATCTTATTAGGAAAAGGCCATAGTTATGCATAGTCTAAATGTTGACCTTAATACTAATAGTAGGTAGGTATTAGGTTTGTCAGGAAATAGGACAATACTAACAGTAGGTATAATGTTTGTCAGGAAACAGGACAAGAGTTTCTAGACGCTGGTCTTAGTCTTATGATGACCCACAGCTAGAGCTTTTGATCATCTTATCGAGGCCTTCCACTGGCTTGCCGGTCCACCCTAAAAATCATGGTTATGATTGGAACCTTAAGAAGTACTCTCTAGAAAGGGTGTATACTAACAGTTCATACCACGGGTGGGGCTAAAACCCGCGACCAGAGTGTCTCAAAACTCCAGACCGTCGCGTTAGCCACTGGCTAACGCGACGGTCTGGATTCTAACCCCACCCGTGGTGTGGTTTGTTTGCAATCGTGTCATTACGATTTCGTGAGTCGTATACTAACAGTATTAAAATATAAAATATATTAGAGATTGTATTACAATATAAATGTAGTATACATATATATATATATATATATATATATATATATATATATATATATATATATATATATATATATATATATATATATATATATAACTGCCTAATATTGTAATACAGATTTTGGTGAAATTAATCATTTAGCAGCGAAAGATATTAAATTAGTATTTAATGTTAAACTAAAATTTAACTTCAGAAAATTAAAGAGCTAATAAGGTGGTAATCATGTCATAATGATTGGGGTATGATTAAATTTACAAGAAAAAAGAACAGTGTGCATTTTATGACTGATTCTGGGAAATATCTTAAGCACATTTTTTTAAGATTTTGTTTGAATTCATTAAGAAAGTTAATTTTTTTTAATTTATTTGGTAAGTTATGTCATATTTTTTCCTTTCTTTTTATTTACATCGAGTTTCTGCAAAGTTTCAAACAAAAACAAGAAATATGAGAAGAGGTGCTGGTTTGTGTGTGATGCCTCTGTGTGTGTTAATATATAAACAACACTGGTTATAATCATAACTATATTTTTTAAATAGGTGGACAGGTAAGCCAGCGAAAGGCCTCAGTCAGATGACCAAAAGCTCCAGCTGTGGGTCATCATATGACTAAGACCCGCGTCATGAAACATGACAAATGTTTCCTGACGAACCTTACCTGACTTAATCTAAACCTGTGTGTTGTCACTTTCCACGAAGTGTCATGGTTCATCATCAGTGAAGTGTTGCCTTAAAATTGAATTTGTCATTGTTCCGCAACTTCCCTGTGATTTGATAATTGCTATGAGGTGGACAGTTGAGGCGCAAATCTCCTAAGTGAGATATGGGTAAAGGAGAGAGTAGTAGTGTTAGTATTACAGATTGGGGGACATAACAGCGAATTTTGCAGAGCAAAATGGATGGCTGTTTTTATTGAGCTGGATATGAGCTTAAAATGTTAATACATGTATATATACGAGTACACTTAGGAACTTTACTCTCTTTTCTCCATTTGGGACTCGGTAATTTTGATGTCTAATAATGGACATGTTTTTTCCTAAACGTAATATAAAAGTTATTTCCATATTAAGGGTGAATTTATTTTTAATCATGCAGGTTTAATTTATCACTAACTATAATGTTTAAAGTCAGGGAGTGAGAACATGATAAGTAAAAGCTTGTATCATCAGCAAATAGTATTGACTTAAGTCATTGAAAGTGAAAGGGGCCCAGGACACTACCTTGTAGGACACCTAATTTAATAGGTTGGGTAGTAGAAGTGATTATATGACTACATGCTGTTGTCTGTTAAGTAGGATTTGTAGTAGCTGTATGTGTGTCCTCTTTGAGTCTGTAGTGATTATGTTTGTGAGGTAAATATTGTGGTTAATCTTGTTGAAAGCCTTACACAGATCAATAAAAAAGTCAAATAGGTTATTATTTTTCTCAAGTGCTGCGTAAACTGTGACAAGAGCAATTTTATGATGACATTATTCTGTTTTTTTTGGTGGGTCTGGATCCAGATTGGCAAGAATTCAGCTGCCTGTTGACTACTTTTTCAAACATTTTTGATATGTAATTGTTAACATTGATTTGATCACCTTTGTGAATAAGTGTTACCCCGTCTACCTGCGTTTTTATATTATTCTGCCATAATTTTAACTCAACCGCTACTAGTACGTTACAACTTCGATTAGCACAGACAGGGTGGGTTGTACAACAAGCTACCGTCTTACACACTACCATTGCAACAGTCTGGAAAAATGTGTTCAAGTGATTTCTTGAGAAGTATTGAAATGTGTGGAGATAATACCTGTGCGTGTTTCTTCTATTTTACGAATTGCTTTATTTAGTTATTTAATGACTGACGCTACTTTAAAGTCCGCCTATAGGAGCCAAGTGATTATTTGTGAAATTATAGGTTAAGCCTTCTGGTTGTTGACCTGATCTGTCTTCTAGCAGTAAATAGTTATACATATATGAATATCTTTGCAGATGTTTCAGTTTTTTTTCCTGCAAACTGAGAAATAAGATACTTTAAATTCCTACAAGAAGACTTGAATAAATTAATCAATTTAAGAAACCCTTAAAATTTTAATCCCGGAGGGTTAATAATCCAAGAAAGACAGTAGTGTGGCTTATCTTCGTTGGGGTCCTCTGCCCCAGGATGCGACCCGGACCAGTCGACTAACACCCGGATACCTGTTGACTGCTAGGTGATTAGGAGATGGTAAGACAATGTCTAAGGACACCGGTGATCCAAACTAGTGGTGACCACTGGGTGATCTGCGATGGGCTGAGTGTGTGTCACTATGGTGGACCATGGCAGCAGTGGTCTGGGTGCCACTGTAGTGGACCACCCTGGCCTCTCAGTGTTCTGAGTAATGAAGGGGGGTTGGGGAGGTAAGAAAAAAGTAAAGGAGAGGGGAGGGAGGAACAAGAAAAGGAGGGTTGAAGGAGAAAGTGGTGTTTGTTGTCACAGAAAACATGACAGGTGTTCCTTAACACCTGTCTTAGTCACATGATGAACCTCTATCTGAAGCTTATGTATGACCGGGGCTTCCGACTGTTTACCGGTTCTCCCCGTTAAAAAAATAAAGTTCATAGCTACTAGTATGAGTGTCATGGCGCCTTGTTGTATCCGTGTTCCAGGACGTTGAAGCCTTAGCAAGTGTACTTTGTTTTCTGTTTTTAAAGAAAGACGCATCAGCAGTGTGCTGCTACGCTACTACTATATTGTGGGAACAAAAACTAGCTACGGGATTCACTATAAAGTGATGAAATATGCCAGCCTGAGCTGGGACACTTCAGAAGGGCAGCGAGGATGTATTGTAAACTATTCACAAAGTGACAAAATGTTCATCAATACGGCAGCTTCAAGCGTTTCGTTACAACAGAGCTGGAGTTATTAACAGGTTGGACGTACCAGCTCTCAGGATAGCCTATCCCCCACACACAGGAAAAATATAACTCATGAACTTCATCATTGCAGAAGAGAACAAAAAACTATAAAAGAAGTTTAAAAAAATAATAAAGTGCATTTATACATACGTACCTATGAATACTTAACGATATACGGTATTGTAAATTCTTTGTTGCAACTCTTAATACAATTTAGGCTGATTCAAGATAAGTTGGACACGACCAAAAGGTGGTTAAGTTAGTTTGGTACGAAGCAGAACCCTGCACACCAACTTAATGCACAGTGGATGAGGAGGAGAGATGGACAAGGAACGAGAGGACGAGGATGACAGAGGCTGAAAACAAGATAAGAAAAAGAATGAGGAGAAAGATGGGGAAGGGACGAGGAGAAAGTGGTGTGGTAACAACAGTGCCATGGCGTCCCTCTTCACTACCAAAACACTTGTATATTTACCAAAATTATATACATCATTAACGCGCTGCTACCCTATACTTCATGACAGCTACACAGTGGCAACAAAACCTAGTTAGGGTTCCCTGCCATATTCCATCACACATGATGGGTCACATATCACACAGAATGGGTCACATCACACATGATGGGGTCACATATCACACAGGATGGGTCACATATCACAGAATTGGTCACATCACACATGATGGGGTCACATATCACACAGGATGGGTCACATATCACACAGAATGGGTCACATCACACATGATGGGGTCACATATCACAGGATGGGTCACATATCACATAGAATGGGTCACATCACACATGATGGGGTCACATATCACACAGGATGGGTCACATATCACACAGAATGGGTCACATCACACAGGATGGGGTCACATATCACACAGGATGGGTCACATCACACATGATGGGGTCACATATCACACAGGATTGGTCACATATCACACAGGATTGGTCACATATCACACAGGATTGGTCACATCACACAGGATGGGTCACATCACAGGATGGATCACATATCACACAGGATTGGTCACATCACAGGATGGGTCACATCACACAGGATGGGTCACATCACACAGGATGGGTCACATATCACACAGGATTGGTCACATCACACAGGATGGGTCACATCACATGATGGGTCACATCACATGGTGGGTCACATTACAGGATGAGTCATCACACAGGATGGGTCACATCACACATGATGGGGTCACATATCACACAGGATGGGTCACATCACACACGATGAGTCACATATCACACAGGATGGGTCACATATACAGGATTGGTCACATCACACAAGATGGGTCACATGTCACACAGAATGGGTCACATATCACAGGATGGGTCACATATCACACAGGATGGGTCACATATCACACAGGATGGGTCACATATCACACAAGATGAGTCACATATCACAGGATGGGTCACATCACACAGGATGGGTCACATATCACACAGGATGGGTCACATATCACAGGATGGGTCACATATCACACAGGATGGGTCACATATCACAGGATGGGTCACATATCACACAGGATGGGTCACATATCACACAGGATGGGTCACATATCACACAAGATGAGTCACATATCACAGGATGGGTCACATCACACAGGATGGGTCACATCACACAGGATGGGTCACATCACACAGGATGGGTCACATATCACACAGGATGGGTCACATATCACAGGATGGGTCACATCACACAGGATGGGTCACATATCACAGGATGGGTCACATCACACAGGATGGGTCACATATCACAGGATGGGTCACATCACACAGGATGGGTCACATATCACACAGGATGGGTCACATATCACACAGGATGGGTCACATATCACACAGGATGGGTCACATATCACACAGGATGGGTCACATATCACACAGGATGGGTCACATACACAGTGTAGGAATGTGTCGTCAGCCTGAGCTGGAAGACTTCAGTGAGGCAGAGAAAGGCTTCCCTCAGGTGTAGTGTCAAGGACAGTGTAGTAGCAAGGACAGTGTAGTAGCAAGGACAGTGTAGTGTCAAGGACAGTGTAGTAGCAAAGACAGTGTAGTGTCAAGGACAGTGTAGTAGCAAGGACAGTGTAGTGTCAAGGACAGTGTAGTAGCAAGGACAGTGTAGTAGCAAGGACAGTGTAGTGTCAAGGACAGTGTAGTAGCAAAGACAGTGTAGTGTCAAGGACAGTGTAGTAGCAAGGACAGTGTAGTGTCAAGGACAGTGTAGTAGCAAGGACAGTGTAGTGTCAAGGACAGTGTAGTAGCAAGGACAGCGTAGTATCACAGACATCCATAGGGGTGCCTTGATGCCAGTGAACGGCTCTTGAGCCAAGAAAATGAAGATACCTGTCCCACTCTCCAGGCGCTGCATCTCCTCCTAAGGGTTTAGCGTTCCCTCGTGAATACAATAATTATTATCCAGTTTAGCACTGTAGTAGGCAAGAGGTAAAGGAAGGATGGAAGGGAATAAGAGTGGAGAGAAGGAGAGAGAGAGAGAGGAATGTGGGAGAGATGTTAGTGTTAAGTGAGGAAGGTTAGGTTCGGTTCGGTTAGGTTAAGTTCGGCTCGGTTCGGTTAGTTTAGGTTCGGTTAGGTTAGGTTAGGTTCGGTTCGGTTAGGTTAGGTTCGGTTAAGTTAGGTTAGGTTCGGTTCGGTTCGGTTCGGTTCGGTTAGGTTAGGCTAGGTTAGGTTAGATCAGGTTATGGTCGGTTCGATTTCGTTAGGTTCGGTTAGGTTAGGTTCGGTTAAGTTACGTTAGGTTCGGTTCGGTTCGGTTCGGTTAAGTTAGGTTAGGTTCGGTTCGGTTAGGTTAGGTTAGGCTAGGTTAAGGTTATGGTCGGTTCGATTTGGTTAGGTTCGGTTAGGTTAGGTTAGGTTCGGTTCGGTTAGGTTCGGTTAGGTTAGGTTAGGTTCGGTTTGGTTAGGTTCGGTTAGGTTAGGTTAGGTTCGGTTAAGTTCGGTTCGGTTAGGTTCGGTTCGGTTCTGTTAGGTTAGGTTCGTCAGGAAACAGGACAAGTATTTCCTGACGCGGGTCAGTTTAATAACCTGTGGGACATCAAGATATCTTATTAATGAAAATAAGATACCAGATATATTAAGCAAATTTCCTAAGTTTGCTTGTAACAGATAGGCGAACTGTCGAAATAAATCCAGATGTACTCCTGTAAACCCTTTAGGGGCCTAGTTCCTAGGCCTTTTGTGTATCCATATGCTCTTGCGCTACCGTCCACAGGATGGATATGGGGTACACAATAAACTAGCCACTTCGGTGGCAAAATCTAATCTTAGTCATATAATGACCCCGCAGCTGGAACTTTTGGTCATCTGACCGAGGCCTTCCGCTGGCTTATCCCTTCACCCCTTTAAAAATTATGGTTATAACCATTAGATTAGGTGAGGAAGGTAAGGTTATGTTAGACTCTCAGAGGGAGAAGTGAGAAGACTTAGCAGATGATACAGAAGTAATGGAGGGAAGAAGAAAAAAGAGAAAGGAAAAAAAAAAAGAAGAGGTAAAGAAGAGAAAGAAAAATAATACATGAAAAAGGAAAATGAGGAAAAAAGAGAAGGATGGGAGAAAGAAATGAGATAGTAAATGAATATAGAAACAAGAAAAAGAAAAAAAAGAGACGAAGACAAAAAAGTAGGCTATGAGAGAGAAAAGAGATGGTAAATGAATACAGAAACCAACAGACAGTAGATGCATACAGAGATACGAGAAGTACATACAAAAGATAGAAGAGATACATACAGCACGGTATATCAAAGGTATACCACAGAGATAAGTGTATACATGTTGGGGTAAAAGTGTCATTGTGACGGTGTTTGTGAAAGCCACAGCGAGAGCTTCACACTACTTGTTGCTTGCAACTTGCATATTTACCTGCACAGGCTTGATCTTGCAACTTGCATATTTACCTGCACAGGCTTGATCTCTAGTCACTTATCTGCTTCTGTTTGCTTTCTAGTTTTGTTTACCCTCTTGTTTGTTAGATGATGTTGTATGATAGTTACTTCTTTTCATTACTTTACTTCCTCTTACTCGCTATACTTCCTTCTTTTGTCATCCCGCCCACTTGTTTCAATATTCACCTCAGGACGCAGAAATAAACCATAAATATTGAAGGGGTAACACACACACACACACACACACACACACACACACACACAATATATATATATATATATATATATATATATATATATATATATATTATATGTGTGTGTGTGTATGTAGTGTGTGTATGTGTGTGTGTGTGTGTGTGTGTGTGTGTGTGTGTGTGTGTGTGTGTGTATGTTTACCTGGAGAGGGTTTCGGGGGTCAAAGCCCCCCCGGCCAGGTCTGGACCAGGCCTCATGGTGGATCAGGGTCTGATTAACTAGGCTGTTACTGTCGGCCAAACGCAAACTGACGTACGAACCACAGCCCGCTTGGTCAGGTACTGACTTTAGGTGCCTATCCAGTGCCTTCTTGAAGACAGCCAGGGGTCTATTGGTAATCCCCCTAATGTATGCTGGGAGGCAGTTGAACAGTCTTGGGCCCCGGACACTTATGATGTCTCTCAGTGTACTCGTGGCGCCGCTGCTTTTCATCGGGGGAATGTTGCATCTCCTGCCGAGTCTTTTGCTTTCATAGGGAGTGATTTTCGTGTGCAGGTTTGGTACCAATCCCTCCAGGACCTTCCAAGTGTATATTATCATGTATCTCTCTCGCCTGCGTTCCAGGGAATACAGATCAAGGACCTTCAACCGTTCCCAGTAATTTAGGTGCTTTATCGTACTTATGTGTGCTGTGAAAGTTCTTTGTACACTCTCCAGGTCTGCAATGTCGCCAGCCTTGAAGGGGGCTGTTAGTGTACAGCAGTATTCCAGCCTAGAGAGAACAAGTGATTTGAAGAGTGTCATCATGGGCTTGGCGTCCCTAGTTTTGAAGGTTCGCATTATCCATCCTATCATTTTCCTAGCCGATGAGGTAGATACATTGTTGTGGTCTTTAAAGGCGAGATCCTCTGACATTATCACTCCCAAGTCCTTCACATTTCTTTCTCGCTCTATTGTATGGTTAGAATTTGTTGTATACCTTGATACATTTTTTTATTTCCTAAAGTTTTCCATATCTGAGTAGTTGAAATTTCTCCTCGTTGAACTTCATATTGTTTTGAGTGACCCATTTGAAGATTTGGTTGATGTCCGCTTGGAGTTTTGCAGTGTCTTCAATGGAGGTCACTGCCATGGCAATCCGGGTGTCATCCGCAAAGGAAGACACGGAGCTATAGCTTACATCTCTGTCTATGTCAGAAATGAGGATGAGGAATAGAATGGGAGCGAGTACTGTGCCTTGTGGAACAGAGCTTTTCACCGTAGCTGCCTCAGACTTTACTATCTTTACTATTACTCTTTGTGTTCTATTTGTCAGGAAGTTATAGATCCATCTACCAACTTTTCCTGTTATTCCTTTATCACGCATTTTGTGTGCTATTACACCATGGTCACACTTGTCGAAAGCTTTTGCAAAGTCTGTGTATACTACATCTGTATTTTGTTTATCCTCAACAGCATCCAGGACCCTGTCATAGTGGTCCAGTGTGGTCATAGTGTGTATTATTTCAAACACAGTAAGAATCCCTTAGATTCGGTAAACATTAACTTTAACAAAACAATAAAGCGACTACTGAAAGACAAAGATGAACTAATTAAGAAAATTCATGACTACCAACCCATCTTTTACTATATATGTATGTATTAATCATAACATATAAACCAGGTAATCTAGCTATGCCCATATTAGCTCAGTTGCTTACAAATTGAGCCTAATTGTAGGCAAAGTTTCTAACTTTAATGTTAGGAATATTGATTTAATTGACAAACTAAACACCATGACTGACTTAAATGATTACAATGTGGTTAGTTTTGATGTTACATCGTTGTTCACAAAAGTCCCAGTTGACGACTTAAGTTTCCAATCTGAAGACCTCTGTAATTACGATTTACCAGTCAGTGCCAACAATCGCTGAGCTTATTAATTTTTCCTTTGTGTTTAATGGCGAGTTCTACACTCAGTAGTTTGGTAAGGCAATGGGAAATCCTCTCTCATCAGTCCTTAGCAATTTGTACATGGAATTTTTTTAAACAAGACTGCTTAACAGAATTCGCGATAAAGCCAAAAAGTACAGATATGTGGACGATGTTCCATGCTTAACGCCCAAGAATATAGATATAAGCCATTTCCTACTTGAAGAGTTTACCTCCATCCATAAAGTTTACTGTTTAGTTTGAACGAAATAACTCATTGCTTTATATATATATATATATATATATATATATATATATATATATATATATATATATATATATATATATATATATATATATATATATATATATATATATATATATAGTGTGTATACCTAATGTGGTGCAGGGTCGAGACTCAGCTCCTGCTGCATGTGTGTGTGTGTGTGTGTGTGTGTGTGTGTGTGTGCTAGGTTAGACTGGGTTAGTTTAAATTAGAAAAGGTTAGGATAGACACTCGGTGACTTCCCTTTCCCCCGTAACTTGCTTCTACCTAATTCTCTCGTACTAGTAAAGAGGGAATATGTAGAACGTAGTTAAAAGGAAAACGCGAAAACGGAAGTTGAGGTTAAAGAGACATGAGCTAAGAAGACGTAATAAAGTTTGTTAAGTGTTTGTTGAGGTGTGTTGAGCTTTGACCACTAAAGAAAAGCTTTAGGGTGGATGAGATCTCTGGCAGTCGCTAGTCTTGAAAGTAGTTTACCTAGAGGAGTTTTATGCCTCTGATTTCTCTTACCCAAGTTTGGCTACCAGCCCTACTCTATTTAATGAAATAAAGCCATGACCTGCAGTGTGCCTCGATTACGGACGAGACGATTCTAAAATTTTTGCCAATACCGATACTCAGTTTTAGGCCCATACTGTACCGATACTATCAATATTTGCTGATACCACCGATACTGGTAGCGATACTTTGTCACTCCGGAGTCTTGATGCCCACGTGTGGGTTGGCTTGTTGTCTCGTGTTCACTACACAAAGATAATCTTACCAACTTGTGAAAATAAACACTCGTGTATGGAGAACTGAGCACTATACTGATGTCCTTATAAATGTACAGCTGAGGATGTGTTTATACCTTTGATATACCTCTGATGAGTTTCGAGAGTTTGTCTCCTCCCGCAGCCTGGCTTGTCTGGCGTTGCAATTGCAACGCTCCCGTGGGTTTTGTAACTGAAATTTACTTTGCAGCGACACTAGTTCGACCCTCAGCATTCTTTACGTAAATACTCCTAATAAATCATATAATGTTTTCATATCAAAAAAATTTTAGAGGTTCTATTATACATTTTTTTATTGTTTAAACCTACGAAGTGAACCATTGTATGCCAGTGTGCTTGGAGGCGAGATATAGATATATACTTCTGTGGCAATGAACTTATAGAAGATACTAAACATGTTATAATCATAATTTTTAAAGGGGTGGACCCGTAAGCCTGCGGAAGGCCTCGGTCACATGACTAAAAGCTTCAGCTGCTGGTCATCATATGATTAAGACCTGCGTCAGGAAACACTTGCCCTGTTTCCTGACAAATATACCTACCTATAGAAGATGTCAACATGAATTGCCAGGTGAATAAGCCGTTCTTCAACTGGAATCCTCTGCAGGAGATGATGAGGGTAGGTTAGGTGCTTAATACGGTTTAAATCTTATCGACTACACAAGGGCATTTAAGGCTGCCCGTAGCCTTTTCACCACTAGACAAGAATAGAATACTTTAATTCCTAAAATAGCGATTAAAATACTCTTGGCATATATATGCTCAGAGGAATACACCTTTGATGAATTCTGAGAGTTTTTCTCCTCTCTGAGCCCGGCCATGGGCCAGGCTCCTCTCAGTGTATATATCATGTGAAGAGGATATCAGATGAAGATGGAAATAGACAGCTTCTTTTATGTCATTTATGTCTGTTATGGGTTTATTCACTGACAAGTACTCGTGACACTTACAAGTTTCCAGTCACAATATTATCTGTAAAATATTTGTAGACTTCTTGAATAAAGCTTTGTCATGCCTTATTTTACAAGTGCAGGTGAGAGAACATTGTCATGCCTTATTTTACAAGTGCAGGTGAGAGAACATTGTCATGCCTTATTTTACAAGTGCAGGTGAGAGAACATTGTCATGCCTTATTTTACAAGTGCAGGTGAGAGAACATTGTCATGCCTTATTTTACAAGTGCAGGTGAGAGAACATTGTCATGCCTTATTTTACAAGTGCAGGTGAGAGAACATTGTCGTGCCTTATTTTACAAGTGCAGGTGAGAGAACATTGTCATGCCTTATTTTACAAGTGCAGGTGAGAGAACATTGTCGTGCCTTATTTTACAAGTGCAGGTGAGAGAACATTGTCGTGCCTTATTTTACAAGTGCAGGTGAGAGAACATTGTCGTGCCTTATTTTACAAGTGCAGGTGAGAGAACATTGTCGTGCCTTATTTTACAAGTGCAGGTGAGAGAACATTGTCATGCCTTATTTTACAAGTGCAGGTGAGAGAACATTGTCATGCCTTATTTTACAAGTGCAGGTGAGAGAACATTGTCGTGCCTTATTTTACAAGTGCAGGTGAGAGAACATTGTCATGCCTTATTTTACAAGTGCAGGTGAGAGAACATTGTCATGCCTTATTTTACAAGTGCAGGTGAGAGAACATTGTCATGCCTTATTTTACAAGTGCAGGTGAGAGAACATTGTCATGCCTTATTTTACAAGTGCAGGTGAGAGAACATTGTCATGCCTTATTTTACAAGTGCAGGTGAGAGAACATTGTCGTGCCTTATTTTACAAGTGCAGGTGAGAGAACATTGTCGTGCCTTATTTTACAAGTGCAGGTGAGAGAACATTGTCGTGCCTTATTTTACAAGTGCAGGTGAGAGAACATTGTCATGCCTTATTTTACAAGTGCAGGTGAGAGAACATTGTCGTGCCTTATTTTACAAGTGCAGGTGAGAGAACATTGTCGTGCCTTATTTTACAAGTGCAGGTGAGAGAACATTGTCGTGCCTTATTTTACAAGTGCAGGTGAGATAACATTGTCGTGCCTTATTTTACAAGTGCAGGTGAGAGAACATTGTCGTGCCTTATTTTACAAGTGCAAGTGAGAGAACATTTCTGAACTTGCCTATGGCGTTAGTTCTCCTGCGTCCTCTTTAACTGTGATACCAGTATAAGATACACATGTCATATACCTGCGTCTACTGCTCACTGTGCAATGTGCATCCCACTGCAAGATACACGTGTCATGCACCTGTTTTCTAACACTTTGCTATTACCAGTACAAGATATATACGTCATGTATCTGTTTCCTTCCGCTTTTCTTGCAACAGAATATATCTCCTGCAACAACCTCTTTAGTAACCTCTGGTTCAAGTCTAGAGCATGACCTACTTCCACTAGTGGTCCTGCCCACCTGTGATGCTGGCTACAACTGCTGCACCTCGTCATGTACCTTTCCTTCCGCTTTTGTAAATACCAGTACAAGGTACATACGTCATGTACCTGCTTCCTCCACTCTTTGCGAGTACTATCATAAGATACATACTCCATGTTCCTGCTCCCTCACACTCAACGAGTACTAAAATAAACTAAGCTATATTTAGGATTAATACATAAGGTTTTATATACAGTTATATAGGTGTTACAATAAACTCTTGGTATAGGCGTACGTTAGTAGTAAGTTTCATGGCGGCCTTCCATGTAATCTCCAAGCCTGGAGGCTAGGCACATGAATATTGAATTGCAGGTAAAGCCGGGACAAACTATCATAGACATTTATTATTTTTTTTATTACTGGTATAAAACACCGGAGAAATATATGAATAACACACATGTGGAACACTTGGGTATCTGTATTGTGGAGACGTTTCACCACCGTCCCCACAACATTCCTGCACTGGAAAGTAATGTGAGAACAGTGTAAGGTAACATGCAGACTGAAATGAAGAATCATGTCAGGTGCTGACGAGGCAGGCGGATGAGCACTGCGGCCGGACTACTGCTTCATTATTCTGTACAAACTGTTGTTTAAATCATTGGCCGGGTTTTCCCATGTGTGTGCCTAGAATTCTGCTAGGCTGAATGCATCTTTGTCTAGCTTCTGTTGTGCCGATGACCGCTGTTTCTAGGAAACGTGTTCTATATCGTGGCGTCTTTCCCTGCCATGAGGTATGCATGTTCATTGCCTTACAAATGTGTCGGGTTGGCGACACATTTCCTTGTGAATGTCTCTTGGGAGTGTCACCGGCTTGACAACAAATGAGTTCCTTCTGAAATATTTCACTTTAATCATTTCAAGTGAATTATGGAACATATCTTTAATGTCCATACTACTGGAAATCAACTCTTCTTGAAGTCACTTTGACTCACGAAATCGTAATGACACGATTGCAAACAAACTATACCACGGGTGGGGTTCGAACCCGCGGTCAGAGAGTTTCAAAACTCCAGACCGTCGCGTAAACCACTGGGCCAGCTAGCTTCAATAAGATTCATCCAACTAGGTATATTTCTACACCATAGGAAGGTTAGCACAGACACCACTGTGTCCACAAATGCAAGTTTTTACAGACGAATCTCCCGCTAGCATGGCCGTGACGAACTCTAGCTCAAGTCCCCTCAAAGCCGTCAACATGTCAATAGCAAAAACTGCTGTTGAATACTGCACTGAAATTAGTTAGTTGGGCACTGAGCTTCGCGTAGACCAGTTTTACTTCCAGCCAGAGTTACTTGCACTATCTGCTGTCATAATCCTCAGGTTTTTCTCAGCTTAACCTTGTCCACAGACTCACTCTCTTACAGTTCCGTAATTTCAAAATTAGAATCTATGCCCCTTATAGAAATTTAAAGTTTAATTATTATTATTATTATTATTATTATTATTATTATCAAAAAGAAGCGCTAAACCTACAAGGGTCATACAGCAATTTAAAATTAAGCAGTCTAGAATGTCGTTTCAGTCATCTAATGCCAAAGAGAAATGTTTGGAATATGTTGCTATGTCAGTCAATGCGCCTGGTGATTGTAAATACAGATAAACTTACATTCCTGATACAAGCAACTTTGTAAAAGCATATTTCCTCCATTACTTAAGAGGCACGTAAGTTCCCATCTACTATAATCTACGAAACAAAGCAAATGCGATAGTAATTATGGACAAGGTAGATTATAGTGGAAAAATGAACATGTTATTGGAAGACGGGGGAACTTACGTGGCTTAACCCATGCAGTTCGTCAGAAACTCTCAGCAGTGAATTATCTGTCTCTACAATTTGAAATGGTTATAATCATAACTATAATTTTTAAAGGGGTGAATAGATAAGCCAGCGTAAGGACTCGGTCAGATGACGAAAAGCATCAGCTGCTAAGGAAACACTTGTCCTGTTTCCTGACAAATCTTACCTAAACTAACCTGTCCCTACAGGCATTACTGTACGTTATATCTAGCCTGCACTTCGCTTAAATGTTCACTACTATGCCTTTAAAACAAGTTTTGCTTTTGCATGAACTGCTCTCGTTGCTTTGCACATTTGCTTGAAACACTGAGTTTTTCTTGTGACGTGATTCATAGTGCCTTTTAACTTTTTTCATTAAAAACAAACACACTTTCATTGTTTATCAGGTAAATGGCTTGGTCATTGTATATAACCTAAAAAAATGGTCCACCTCACATTGAATGTATGGCATTCTTGTCCTATTTTTTTCCTTTCTTTGAAGCAGCGGGTGTATATTGCTGCAGTCATCTGTTTAATACCAACTTGAAAAAGATCATAGGCACATTAACACTACACAAGTATATTACATAGCGGTTCAGTACACTACTGACACATTCAGTGTGTCTTGTCCTCACTCACTGTGTCTCCCAGCGTACACTATGTCTTGTCCTCACTCACTGTGCCTCCCAGCGTACACTGTTCTTGTCCTCACTCACTGTGCCTCCCAGCGTACACTATGTCTTGTCCTCACTCACTGTGCCTCCCAGCGTACACTATGTCTTGTCCTCACTCACTGTGTCTCCCAGCGTACACTATGTCTTGTCCTCACTCACTGTGTCTCCCAGCGTACACTGTCTTGTCCTCACTCACTGTGCCTCCCAGCGTACACTATGTCTTGTCCTCACTCACTGTGTCTCCCAGCGTACACTGTCTTGTCCTCACTCACTGTGCCTCCCAGCGTACACTGTCTTTCCTCACTCACTGTGTCTCCCAGCGTACACTGTCTTGTCCTCACTCACTGTGCCTCCCAGCGTACACTGTCTTCTCCTCACTCACTGTGTCTCCCAGCGTACACTGTCTTGTCCTCACTCACTGTGCCTCCCAGCGTACACTGTCTTCTCCTCACTCACTGTGCCTCCCAGCGTACACTAGTCTTGTCCTCACTCACTGTGCCTCCCAGCGTACACTGTCTTGTCCTCACTCACTGTGTCTCCCAGCGTACACTGTCTTGTCCTCACTGTGTCTCCCAGCGTACACTGTCTTGTCCTCACTCACTGTGTCTCCCAGCGTACACTGTCTTGTCCTCACTGTGTCTCCCAGCGTACACTGTCTTGTCTCACTCACTGTGTCTCCAGCGTACACTGTCTTGTCCTCACTCACTGTGTCTCCCAGCGTACACTGTCTTGTCCTCACTCACTGTGCCTCCCAGCGTACACTATGTCTTGTCCTCACTCACTGTGTCTCCCAGCGTACACTATGTCTTGTCCTCACTCACTGTGCCTCCCAGCGTACACTATGTCTTGTCCTCACTCACTGTGTCTCCCAGCGTACACTGTCTTGTCCTCACTCACTGTGTCTCCCAGCGTACACTGTCTTGTCCTCACTCACTGTGCCTCCCAGCGTACACTGTCTTGTCCTCACTCACTGTGCCTCCCAGCGTACACTGTCTTGTCCTCACTCACTGTGTCTCCCAGCGTACACTGTCTTGTCCTCACTCACTGTGCCTCCCAGCGTACACTGTCTTGTCCTCACTCACTGTGTCTCCCAGCGTACACTGTCTTGTCCTCACTCACTGTGCCTCCCAGCGTACACTATGTCTTGTCCTCACTCACTGTGCCTCCCAGCGTACACTGTCTTGTCCTCACTCACTGTGTCTCCCAGCGTACACTGTCTTGTCCTCACTCACTGTGCCTCCCAGCGTACACTATGTCTTGTCCTCACTCACTGTGTCTCCCAGCGTACACTATGTCTTGTCCTCACTCACTGTGTCTCCCAGCGTACACTGTCTTGTCCTCACTCACTGTGTCTCCCAGCGTACACTATGTCTTGTCCTCACTCACTGTGCCTCCCAGCGTACACTATGTCTTGTCCTCACTCACTGTGCCTCCCAGCGTACACTGTCTTGTCCTCACTCACTGTGCCTCCCAGCGTACACTATGTCTTGTCCTCACTCACTGTGCCTCCCAGCGTACACTATGTCTTGTCCTCACTCACTGTGCCTCCCAGCGTACACTGTCTTGTCCTCACTCACTGTGCCTCCCAGCGTACACTATGTCTTGTCCTCACTCACTGTGCCTCCCAGCGTACACTGTCTTGTCCTCTACTGTGTCTCCCAGCGTACACTATGTCTTGTCCTCACTCACTGTGTCTCCCAGCGTACACTATGTCTTGTCCTCACTCACTGTGTCTCCCAGCGTACACTGTCTTGTCCTCACTCACTGTGCCTCCCAGCGTACACTATGTCTTGTCCTCACTGTGTCTCCCAGCGTACACTATGTCTTGTCCTCACTGTGTCTCCCAGCGTACACTATGTCTTGTCCTCACTCACTGTGTCTCCCAGCGTACACTGTCTTGTCCTCACTCACTGTGCCTCCCAGCGTACACTATGTCTTGTCCTCACTCACTGTGCCTCCCAGCGTACACTATGTCTTGTCCTCACTGTGTCTCCCAGCGTACACTGTCTTGTCCTCACTCACTGTGCCTCCCAGCGTACACTGTCTTGTCCTCACTCACTGTGCCTCCCAGCGTACACTATGTCTTGTCCTCACTGTGTCTCCCAGCGTACACTATGTCTTGTCCTCACTCACTGTGCCTCCCAGCGTACACTATGTCTTGTCTTCACCGTCTCCGTGGTAGAAACCTTGGTAACTGACACCTTTCCTTTGACCTTTGAGGAGTTCTGAAAGTTTTTCTGCTCATGGAGTCCGGCCTTGGGTCAGGATCGTCTGGTGCTAGCATAAGAACATAAGAAAGGAGGAACACTGCAGCAGGCCTGTTGGCCCATACTAGGCAGGTCCTTCACAATCCGTCCGATTGCTCCCATTACCTCTCATGATGTCGTCCAGACGGCTAACAATATCCTCCATCCCAGCCCCAGGAAAGCAAACCCTCTGTCTCCTACTCCTATCATTCAAACAGAAAGCCCTATCCATGTATCTAACCTGGCTGGCTTTAGATTCCTGCTTACCATGACTCCCAAGTCTTTTTCACATTCTGTATGATCAAGCTCTACTTCACCTAGTTTATAAATTCGAGGGATATTTTCATTACCACGGACTAGTACCTTACACTTGTCCACATTGAACTTCATCTGCCACTTTTCAGACCAAGACATTAATTTCTCCAAATCCTCCTGGAGTTCACTGGTATCCTCCTCAGAATGAATCATACGGCCTATTTTTGTATCATCAGCAAATTTACTCATGTCACTTGCAATTCCTTCATCAAGGTCATTTATTTAAATTATGAACAACAATGGGCCTAAAACTGATCCATGTGGAACGCCACTAGTGACTAATCCCCATTCATATTTGACCCCATTAATGGAAACTCTCTGCTTTCTATTGGTAAGCCATGCCTCTATCCATGCTAGAACTTTACCACCTTTCTTAAGAGTCTCTTGTGAGGTACTCTATCGAAGGCCTTACTGAAATCCAAGTAAACTATATCATATTCTTTAAGAACATAAGAACATAAGAATGGAGGAACACTGCAGAAGGCCTACTGGCCCATACAAAGCAGGTCCATATCAAAACCACCACTACCTAAGAATTTATTCCCGTACTCACGACACCAATCAAACCCAGCCCCTCCCACTCATATATTTGTCCAATCTCTTTTTAAAGCCTGGTCAACCAGGCTGTTGCTGCAAGTGGTCCGCTGACCCACATATTCATCACAGCCTGGTTGATCAGGCACCTGGTGAAGATACTTGTGCCAGCAGTGTTTTTGATACCTTCTGGTAAGATGTTAAATAGTCTAGGGTCACGGACGTTGATACAGTGTTCCCTTATTGTGCCCACTACACCCCTGCTTTTCACTGGGTTTATCGTGCCTTCTTGCCTTCTTCCTATATCTCTCACTCCTGTATGTTCTTATGGCAGTGTGCAGATTTGGAACCAGGACCTCAAGTACTTTACTGGTATATATTGTCATGTATCTCTCCGCTCCAGTGAGTACATATTTAAGATTTAAGGCGTTCCCATTAATTTAAATGCAGATTACATAAGAACATAAGAATGGAGGAACACTGCAGAAGGCCTACTGGCCCATACAAGGCAGGTCCTTATCAAAACCACCACTACCCAAAGCTACCCAAGAATTTACTCCCGTACCCACGACACCAATTAAACCCAGCCCCTCAGAGGTCCTACTTTTTCCCTCAACTTCTTCCTATACACTTGAAAGAACCCTTTTGGATTAGTCTTCTCTTTTAAACTGAACATATTGGTCAATAAGGTTAACCTCTCCCCTTTTGATGCGCCTATAAATTCCTCTTTTCTCCCCTAATAGATGTTTTAGCCTCCTGTTAACACATTTGGGATCGTTATTATTTGACCTAATTTCTCTCTGGGAAATATATATACTCTGTGCACTTTGTACATTATTAAGAAAAAAATCATAAACGCAGATCCCTTCGTAATCATAAGTATGGTCATCTTCATTAAACTCATTGATCATACTTATAATTATACTTATAATTACGTTTATGATAATTCAAGACTACCGTACCAACTCCAAGACTGAGGGACTGATTACCTCATCTTTTGTATATAGTTCTACTGTCTTCCAATTATGTCCTAGAATTTGTATTGATAAAGCCACTGGATGGCGAAACGTCTACAGTAAAGATACCCGGATGTTGCACATGTAAATTTAAATGCTTTATTGACTCTATGTGGGCCGTAAACGATTTCTGTATCTGTTCTACCTCTGATATTTCTCCTGTCCAGAACGGGGCCGTCAACACTGAGCAATATTCCAAATGAGACAGCACAAACAATTTAAAAAGTGTCACCAATGGCACTATTTCCCTAGTTTTGAAAGTTTTACTTATCCACCCTGTTATCTTCCTGGCTGTCGTGACATTGGTCGCATTGTGTTCTTTTGAAAGAAGTCAGCTGTCATAATTCCTTCCGGTCTTTCACGACTAAGTTTCTGCATTCTCCGCCCTGTTTTCATTTAGTGGGTTGCCAAACATCGACTCATGTTGGTCTTTTAAAATTTCGGTCATTTCCTGTTCATCGTCAGTATACGAGTCTCCTCTCATTAAGGGTTCAATTCTACAGGTAGTTAACTTGGATTTTCCATATGAATAGAAATATTTGAGGTTTCTTGCAATATCCTGGATGGCTTTTTGTTCCCTTTGTGCTTCTTCTGTTTGGTACGACAGCAAAAGTTTTTGTTTTAAATTGGTGATCTCTCGGCTAAGAATATCTTTCTTTCAGTTTGACATATTAACGTTATTAAGCAATTCAGTGACTCTTTATCTTCTTTTGTACCATCTCCTACGACCTACGATTTCTATATGTGATCTTGTATGATTCTGAGTTGAGGTTTTCCTGGCACAGGCTGGGATTTAGGGTGCTCATGACTGTTTCCCAGGATACGTCTGATGATTCTTGGTTAATTTTGTCCCAGTCAATATTCTGCGGTTGTCGAAGTCAAGTTTACTTAACATTCCTTCTCGTACATTATTGCTGGAGTTCCCCAACCATGAGTTTATACTCGTTTGAACTTCTATGATGTTTTTCCACTCCCGGAGCCCGGCCATGGGTCATGCTTGCTTGGTGTTTGCCTGGTCAACCAAGCTTTGTGCTGGTGGTGGTCCGTAACCACAGATATCCAGCACAGCCTGGTTGATTTGGCACCTGGTGAAGATACTTGTAGGGTTTCCCCTTGAAGGCTTCTACACTTGTCCTAGCAGTGTTTCTGATATCTTCTGGTAAGATGTTGAATAATCTGGGGCCACGGATGTTGATACAGTGTTCCCTTATTGTGCCCACTGCACCCCTTCTTTCCACTGGGTTTATTTTGCACTTCCTCCCATTATTTATTTTTCTAATAGGTTCAGAAGACCGCATAAAACCTTCCCGGGAGGGCGGGTTAGTGACACTGCTGTAGCCAGTTGCTCACAATACTTCCACTTACCACCTGTCAATCATCCACTCATCAGTAAGGAGACCTAGTCTGAGACTGGGCAGAGGGGGCGATGATCCCCGGAACCATCACGATGTAGCTGTGGAAAATCTTTAGACAAATTTGTATTGCGAAAATAGCACTTTATGTGTATATGGCAGGTTCCACAAGCTCAGCTAAAGCACGTTTTCTGTTCCTTGTTTAATGAATTACCGTGTGGATGGAGGTGAAACTGACACTTGTGAGTGGGGAGAGGGGTAAGTTGGGGTATAACATGGGAATGGGAGAGTGAGGAAGTAAGGTACAGGAGGATTGAGATGAGTGGGTGAGGGGGGTACGAATGCATCCTAGGCAAGACTTCATTATATAAACCCACTTCTTCCTGCCTATGCTTCATGAAGATTCATCAAGACTACGGTACTGAACATCTGCTCCAAGGCTGAGGGACTGATTACTTCATTTACCTCCTCATATATATATTCTTCAAGAGGGGGTTGAGGTTGGGAGCGAGGGGCGAGCGACGAGGGGTAGGGAAGAGGGGTTATGGGAGGGATCGAGGAGAAAGTTGACTGGGGTATCCCCAAGCTCTTACACTGTAGTCTCCTTAAGGGCACTACTACCAGACGGACAATTTAATAGTTCCTGCCCCACATGTCAATATTTACTTTCTATAGCCTACTATCATCACATTTGTCTTATTCTTACCTCTGGGTAGACTACGTAGTACATTGGTAGACTGTACCCTACATGGAGGTACTACTGTTCCTTCAGATGAGTGTGAAATTAAAGCCTGTTGATTTTTTGCACTCTTAAGATTGCTGATCTTTTCCTTGTCTCATGATCATATAAGATGATAGGTAAATCTTACACAGTTTTACTTATATTCAGTATACACGTACCTAAATATTACACCTTTTTATTTATATTCAGTATATCAACACCTTTATTTTTCTATGTGCCTATTACAGTAATAGTTCTTAACAATTTAGCATTTCCTTTCCAACCAAGGAGGCACTGACCGGGCTGTGGGTAAGATAATCCTCAGACCACTAGCCGATCAGATACTATTATTTCAGTTGTCTATTTCATGCTTCTATGTAACCTAGTCTCTATCCCTGGCCTCTATACGTACTGTCTACTGTATTCACTGCTATTTCTGGTCTCTTCATAGCCTACTGTATTCACTTCTTAATTCTAATCTCGTCGAGGCTTGGTCATGGACCGGGCCGTGGGGGCGTTCACCCCTTGGAACACCCTCAGGTATAGCCTCTATATTGCTCACTGTCACTGCTCGCTAACTCACTACTTTGGATATATAGAGAAGTAATGCTGCCCAGCTTTTAAGGCATTTGTGTCCGAGTGGATAAGAGCGTCACTTTGGGAGCCATGTCAGTCTCCCTGTAGTAGGTTCGACTCCTGCTGGCTGCGATCTTTCTCTGAATATACGATCGTCGATCACCATGCCCAGCCCTTCTAGGGCAGGGTAGGTGCCAAGGCTGGAGCTTGCTACCATCTGCGGCTCGCAAGCCGGGGCGGGGAAGGTGGCAGACCAGAGAGGCCTAGCATCTATCTACCTCCATGCCTCATGCTGGTGGCGAATGTGGCTAGGCCTGGGGCCAGTTGGTCCCACCGCTGAGGGGTACCCCCTCCCAAGGGAGACATAGGTCTCTGATACTCCCACGCCTGGGAGCCGGAGCCGGGTCGCCACCTGGTAAAGACCCGGGCCGGGAGAATTCCTGGTGAATCAACATCATCTCCACCTCTGAATATACCCGCTTGTTTCTGCGTGATGTAGTGATATATATATATATATATATATATATATATATATATATATATATATATATATATATATATATATATATATCATATATATATATATATTATTAACATATCGGCCGTTTCCCACCAAGGCAGGGGGGCCCGAAAAAGAAAAACTTTCATCATCATTCACTCCATCACTGTCTTGCCAGAGGCATGCTTACACTACAGTTATAAAACTGCAACATTTAACATACCTCCTTCAGAGTGCAGACACTGTACTTCCCATCTCCAGGACTCAAGTCCGGCCTGCTGGTTTCCCTGAATCCCTTCATAAATGTTACTTTGCTTCCACTCCAACAGCACAGTCAAGTATTAAAAACCATCTGTCTCCATTCACTCCTATCAAATACTGTTATGTTGGGTTCTTGGAGATAAAGGTAGTCACAAGGAAAGTCACGGATGGATGGTAAACGCGTATATTAAGTAAGAGAGGAAGGAGGAAGGCCCAGCCCTTCTGTCCAGTTCTATGCCTATGACGAGAATGAGGGAGACCCTTGTCTCTGCGTGCACACATGCGCGGGCCTCTGACGTCACAAGTAACAAGGGATCACAACTACAACACAACTAGAATTACTTATAATACACTACACAAATGTATCAACAAGCTTCAGTACATATTACTGACAATACGCTCATGCATGCTTGCTGGAAGTCCAAGCCCCTGGCACACAAAACCTCCTTTACCCCCTCCCTCCAACCTTTCCTATGCCGACCCCTAACCTGCCTTCCCTCCACTACAGATTTATACACTCTCGAAGTCATTCTACTTTGTTCCATCCTCTCTACATGTCCAAACCACCTCAACAACCCCTCCACAGCCCTCTGGATAATAGTCTTGGTAATCTCGCACCTCCTAATTTGTTGCAACATTCACCACCCATGCTTCACACCCATATAAGAGTGTTGGTATAACTATACTCTCATACATTCCCCTCTTTGCTTCCACGGACAGAGCTCTTTGTCTCCACAGACTCCTAAGTATACCACTTACCCTTTTACTCTCATCACTTCTATGATTCACCTCATCCTTCATAGACCCATCTGCTGACACATCCACTTCCACTCCTAAATATCTGAATACATTCACCTCCTCCAAAATCTCTCCCTCCAATCTGATATCCAATATTTCATCACCTAATCTTTTTGTTATCTTCATCACCTTACTCTTTCCTATATTCACTTTCAATTTCCTTCTTTTACATACCCTACCAAACTCATCCACCAACCTCTGCAATTTCTCTTCAGAATCTCTCAAAAGCACAGTGTCATCAGCAAAAAGCAGCTGGGACAACTCCCACTTTGTGTTAGATTCTTTATCTTTTAACCCCACACCTTTTGCCAACACCCGCGCATTCACTTCTCTTACAACCACATCTAGGTAGGGGGTGTGTAGACAAAGTATTTACAGTGAAACATAGCTGAACAGTATTTAGATAAGGGTAAAGAGGTTTTTGTGGTATTTATAGATTTGGAAAAGGCGTATGACAGGGTGGATAGGGGGGCAATGTGGCAGATGTTGCAGGTGTATGGAATAGGAGGTAGGTTACTGAAAGCAGTGAAGAGTTTTTAGAGGATAGTGAGGCTCAGGTTAGAGTGTGTAGGAGAAAGGGAGATTATTTCCCAGTAAAAGTAGGCCTTAGACAAGGATGTGTGATGTCACCATGGCTGTTCAATATATATATATATATATATATATATATATATATATATATATATATATATATATATATATATATATATATATATATATGCCTAAAGATTACCTTATTTACTATTTTACCGTATTGAATTTATTTGTCAGGAAACAGGACAAGTGTTTCTAACACGAGTAATGGTCGAATGACGAAGCCATTCATTGGAGCTGGTCATACGATCGAGACCTTCAGCTGGCTTACCGTAAGAAAAAGATAAACATTACATCATACGATGTGATGGTAAGTTTTGTATCGTATATGAAAAACAAAGGCACACCAGAGAGTAGTGTACAAGGATGTCTTAAAGGATTAGTCACCCTGAGCATTTCATTTTCCATGCAGGAAAGAGGTGTGTGTTTGTGTGTGTACTCACCTACTTGTGGTTGCAGGGGTCGAGACTCAGCTCCTGGCCCCGCCTCTTCACTGATCGCTACTAGGTCCTCTCTCTCCCTGCTCCATGAGCTTTATCATACCTCGTATTAAAGCTGTGTATGGTTCCTGCCTCCACTACATCACTTGCTAGACTATTCCTCTTCCTGACAACTCTATGACTGACGAAATACTTCCTAACATCCCTTTGACTCAGCTGAGTCTTCAACTTCCAATTGTGACCCCTTGTTTCTGTGTCCCATCTCTGGAACATCCTGTCTCTGTCCACCTTATCTATTCCACGCAGTATTTTGTATGTCGTTATCATGTCTCCCCTAACCCTCCTGTCCTCTAGTATCGTCAGGCCGATTTCCCTTACCTTTCTTCGTAGGACATTTCCCTTAGCTCTGGAACTAGCCTTGTTGCAAACCTTTGTACTTTCTCTAATTTCTTGTCGTAGGTGTGTGTGTGTGTGTGTGTGTGTGTGTGTGTGTGTGTGTGTGTGTGTGTGTGTGTGTGTGTGTGTGTGTGTGTGTGTATGTGTATATATGTGTGTGTGTGTGTGTATCCGGTTGCAACTCGTCGTAACAAATCTTAGCAAATACTTAATCGATCTCTCATTTACAGTTTTCAGCAAATTTCGCGATTTATGTTATAGGTTTGGTTTGGTTAGATTGTCATCTTTTAGTAAAAATGAACCAATTATGACATAGCACAATGTTTTAGCAACAGTGAAATAATGACTAAGAGGATGGACTGCCGGTTGAAAAAAATATAAAAACTATACAACGTGCTGCAAAAAAATTATAAATACACATTCAAATAACATCGTTCGTCCGTAGACTAAAATATTTATTGTAGTTCTCTGTGTCTAACTGTGCCCATACTTGTGTAACTGGGAGTGGTAATTAAAGGAGAGTATGAAAGGACATATACTTAGATCAGATGTAAGATAGGTGTAACAGGTTTAAAGGAATGAAGGAATAGGGGTTAACCTTTAAGAATAGCCACACCTCCCGGAATTAGAAAGTTACTGCTCCTCCCACATCACCTGATGCGGATACACTCAACAATACTTCCTTCGTCAAAGCTATCCGTATCTTGTAAGTTGCTGGAAATGAAGCGTGTGATTATCCCTCCATGGAATTCCTGGAATTCCCCGTGGTAAGGTATTTTAAGGGTGTTTCTAAAAGGGTAAAAAAATCACGATGTGTTGTGTGAGGTTGGCAGTGAAGTGATAAGTAGGGCGGGTGGCGAGTCCACTTATCACTCACAGGAAACCCTGCACCATTGTTAAGTAATATAAATTAATACTAAACATATCCATGAATAATGCAATAGGAAAAAAAGTTGAAAGTTGAATTTATTAAACCCTATTATCCTCTCAAGGAAGGTGCTGTCTTGATGCTGGTCAGGGGCTCTTGATCTAAGGAACTGGAGCTGCCCCTTATTCTTGGGATCAGATTTAATTACCTCCCATTCCACATGGGCTATATAACCCTTATATATTTAGTATTCCTTCCGATAATATAATAAACTATAAAAACCGGTTTAGTACAAAACGAATTCGCATTCCAGATATAAACACGGGGAAAAAAAGCTTCTCGAGACATCTTTAAAAAATATAATTTAAGAATATTAAATGAGGTTAGAGGACGGGTAGGGGGAGGGTAAAGAAGGGTGATCATATGCCACAGCTTCGTGATAATGTATCTCATGTGTGTGAGGGGCTAGGCTGCTGCTGCTGCTGCTGCTGCTGCATGACTCTCACACACCCAGTTTCCATTCCTCACAGAACTCAGTAAAAACTCACCTCCTTTCTACTTGAACAGTGTCTGCATATTTTCCTTCGTTATTTATATGATTTTTCTTCATCCTTGTTTTCATTCTTCTTTTCTTCTGCTTCATAATATTATTATTATTATTATTATTATTATTATTATTAGTAGTAGTAGTAGTAGTAGTAGTAGTAGTAGTATTGTTGTTGTTGTTGTTGTTATTGTTATTATTACACTGTTCAACAATAAAAAATCGTTGATAAAGATGCAGGTATTTAGGGGTTACTGAATTCGAAAATGTCAGTAGGTTTTTCAAATTGGCTCTAGTTTGTGATATATTGCATACCTACCCATCATTAAGGGGGAACTTAACGCGTGTATATGTACATGTAGTGACAATTTGTATATACAGATAGTTTTAATAAATTAATTATTTAATATTTACAGGAAAGAGTTGTATTAACAGCGACCACGTGACAATATTATAACCTTTATTTTGTTATTTTTTCCAGATAAACATGAGTTCTTCACGAAGAGTCTGCTTAAACAATCCTAATGCATTTTGCGACGTTTGTGGGAAATACTCTTTGTAAAAACAAAGACAAAACATCACAGATTTTGTAAAACAAGCTTATCTTGCTTATTCTGGAGTGGCGCTTGGAGAACAAGACAAGTCTTGGGCTCCCCATATAGTTTGCAAAACTTGTGTACAATGCTGACCACAGTGGAAAAATGGGCAAAGGAAAAATTCAAACTTGGGTGTGCCTATGGTGTGGAGAGAGCCGAAAAACCACCACAACTATTGTTATTTCTGTATGGTGTATGTGAAACGTTTCAGTCGACACAATAAAGTCAAGTGGGAATATCCTAATTTAGAGTCAGCAAGGAGACCTGTGCCACACAGTGAAGACGTTACCATAGCAGTGTTTACAACACTGTCTGACCTTCCATTGTCAGATGTTGAACAAACTCAGGGTTTAGGATGTAACACAGGTGATAGCAGTGAAAGTGAATATGAAGTAAGCATTTCAACAGCCCAGCAGTTCTCCCAAGAAGAACTCAATGATCTGATACGTGACCTCAGTCTGTCAAAGCAAGCATCTGAACTTTCAGCATCCAAACTCAAAGACAAGAACTGTTTACAACAATAAGTTAAAATAACAGTTTATCAGACGAGATAGGTTGAACTCCATGTTTACTTCGGCCAAGATGAAGAACTTATATACTGCAATAACATCCCTGGACTTCTTCTTTGAATGGGACTTGAATATCGACCAGGAGATTTGTGGCTGTTTATAAACAGTTCCATTAGAAGCTTGAAATGTGTATTATTGCACAATGCTAACTAATCTGCATCTCTACCAATTGCTCACTAAACTTTTAAAACTGTACTGATGACTAATGATGACTAATATAAAAGCAAATCGTACAAACAACGTTTTCATATGCAGTAATTAGTGGTATCTGAATGATCTTCCTATGTTAATCAGTTATTATATAAAATGAAGTGGTAGTATGTATTACATGATTTAACTTTTGCATGATCTAAAAAATAATTTCAATGCGATTTGTTAGACCCGCCTGATCAACATATTTTTTCACATATTTTATGTTTTAACGACATACTAAATTTATAAAAAACTAGAGCCAATCAAGAAAAACCGACGACATATTCGAAATCAGCGTCACAAACTTACCCTAAAATCGGTGTAATATGACCAGTGAATTATTATTGTTATTTTTATCATTTTAAGTAATTAATAATAAATTATTATTAGGGATACCCGGTTATGTAAATGTCTAATATGGTTGGATGATCAGATCTTGATCCACCAGGAGGCCTGGTGTGGGAAGCAGACCTCGGGAGCGGTCCACTAGGAGGCCTGGTCTGGGAAGCAGACCTCGGGGGCGGTCCACTAGGAGGCCTGGTCTGGGAAACAGACCTCGGGGGCGGTCCCCTAGGAGGCCTGGTCTGGGAAACAGACTTCGGGGGTGGTCCACCAGGAGGCCTGGTGTGGGAAGCAGACCTCGGGGGCGGTCCACTAGGAGGCCTGGTCTGGGAAACAGACCTCGGGGGCGGTCCACCAGGAGGCCTCGTGGGAAAGCAGACCTCGGGGGTGGTCCACCAGGAGGCCTGGTGTGGGAAACAGGCCTCGGGGGCGGTCCACTAGGAGGCCTGGTCTGGGAAGCAGGCCTCGGGGGCGGTCCACTAGGAGACCTGGTCTGGGAAGCAGGCCTCGGGGGTGGTCCACCAGGAGGCCTGGTCTGAGAAGCAGACCTCGGGGGCGGTCCACCAGGAGGCCTGGTGAGGGAAGCAGGCCTTGGAGGCGGTCCACTAGGAGGCCTGGTCTGGGAAGCAGGCCTCGGGGGTGGTCCACCAGGAGGCCTGGTCTGAGAAGCAGGCCTCGGGGGCGGTCCATCAGGAGGCCTGGTCTGAGAAGCAGACCTCGGGGGTGGTCCACCAGGAGGCCTGGTCTGAGAAGCAAGCCTCGGGGGTGGTCCACCAGGAGGCCTGGTCTGGGAAGCAGGCCTCGGGGGCGGTCCACCAAGAGGCCTGGTCTTGGAAGCAGACCTCGGGGGCGGTCCACCAGGAGGCCTGGTCTGGGAAGCAGGCCTCGGGGACGGTCCACCAGGAGGCCTGTTTGTGAAGTAGGCCTCGGGGGCGGTCCACCAGGAGGCCTGGTCTGGGAAGCAGGCCTCGAGGGCGGTCCACCAGGAGGCCTGGTCTGGGAAGCAGGCCTCGGGGGCAGTCCACCAGGAGGCCTGGTCTGGGAAGCAGGCCTCGGGGGCGGTCCACCAGGAGGCCTGGTCTGGGAAGCAGGCCTCGGGGGCAGTCCACCAGGAGGCCTGGTCTGGGAAGCAGGCCTCGGGGGCGGTCCACCAGGAGGCCTGGTCTGGGAAGCAGGCCTCGGGGGCGGTGACTCATGAAAACATTCTTCAGGTAGAGGCGAAAAACAGTACTCACTTATTTGTGGTTGCAGGGGTCGAGTCATAGTTCCTGGCCCCGCCTCTTCACTGGTCGCCACTAGGTCACTCCCTCCCTGCTCCGTGAGCTTTATTATACCTTTTCTTAAAGCTATGTATGGATTCTGCCTCCACTACCTCACTTTCGAGACTATTCCACTTCCTGACAACTCTATGACTGAAGAAATAGTTCCAAACATCCCTGTGACTCATGTGAGTCTTCAACTTCCAACTGTGACTGTATGTGTGTGTGGTGCCCTGGTTCCACTGCCAGAGGCTGTGTACACAAACACAGAAGCAACAACTATCTCTGAACAATACTGATAACTGAATTGTTGACACCGGGATTGAACCTGGGGCAAGGAGGAACGCATGAGCAAGCTTTCCCCGTACCTATGCTGCCCCTGCCCACCTAGCAGTAAAATTAGAGAGTGCAGCCAGGAGTAAGAACATAACATAAGAAAGAAGGAACACTGCAGCAGGCCTACTGACCCATGCGAGGCAAGTCCATGTCACTCCAGAGCTGGTGCAAGAAGTCAAGCGATAAGATAAGATAACCGTGCATGTTTAACCAAACATTCAGTTTCTTTGTCCAGGACTGAAAATAAATGGTTCAGAGCACCGACAAGTTGATAAATTAGACACATGTGCAACACTTGACTACCTTTATTTTGGAAACGTTTCGCCAAACAGTGGCTCATCAGTCCAATACTAAGCAGAATAGTGAAGATCAGGAGGAGTTTGAGGTAATCAGTCCCTCAGTCTGGAGTCGATGTAATCAGTTTACAGGCGGCCAGCTCTAACAGCCTGGCCTGGTCCAGGACCTGGCCGCGGGAGCCATGATATACCTTTGATATACCTTTGAAGAGTTTCGAGAGTATCTACTCTCTGAGCCCGGCCATGGGCCAGGCTCGTCTGGTGCTTGCCTGGTCAACCAGGCTGTTGCTGCTGGAGGCCCGCTGCCCCACATATCCATCACAGCCTGGTTGATCTGGCACCTGGTAAAGATACTTGTCCAGTTTCCTCTTGAAGGCTTCTACACTGGTTCCAGCGATGTTTCGGATATCTTCTGGTAAGATGTTGAATAGTCTGGGACCCCGGATGTTAATACAGTGCTCCCGTATTGTCCCCACCGCACCCCTGCTCCTCACTGGGTTTATTTTACACTTTCTCCCATATCTCTCACTCCAGTATGTTGTTATGGCAGTGTGCAGATTTGGGACCAGGCCCTCAAGTACTTTCCAAGTATATATTATCATGTATCTCTCTCTCCTCCGCTCCAATGAGTACATGTTCAAGACTTGAAGGCGTTCCCAATAATTTAGATGTTTCAATGGCTCAATGTGAGCCGTAAACGATCTCTGAATTTGTTCCAGCTCTGATATTTCTCCTGCCCTGAACGGGGCCGTCAGCACAGAGCAGTATTCTAAGTGAGGGAGCACTAGCGATTTGAAGAGTGTCACCATCGGCATTATTTCCCTTGTTTTGAAAGTGAGCCCCGGAATCTACCACAGATACAAGTTATCGACCGCACGAGGGTCATTAAGGTTGCTTATCACTTGTATATCACCAGTCAAAGATACTGTACTCCCTAAATCAGTGATTAAAGTCAACTTTCGGTGTATATAATACTCATTATTTGTACCATTAATGCTATTCCCCTGCCGAAGCGCCCTTGTTAAGGCATTGTGACAGGTGACAGTGAACTCGTGTAGACATTGTGACAGTGACCTTGTAAGACACTGTGACAGTTGACAGTGACCTAGTGAAAACACTGATATTTCTTCACGCTTAAAAACCAGTGGTGGTACAAGTGGTCCAGACCCACTTTTTTACCCAGCAGGTTTCTTTAAGCCTAATAAAAAAAAACTTGCCCACGTTGAGCTTTACGTCTTCAAATGAGGCAGTGGGTTAAATGTTTTTTATTGCACTGGTAGCAGCCACTGGCATGAGAAATGTGTCTTTTGATGGATGTGCAATTAAAATTTTGTGGCGTCTCGGTGTATATACAGAGATACACACCTCTCGGTGTATATACACTGAAATACACATACTTCTCGGTGTGTGTATATACACCGAGATACACATCTTATCGCATATACGAAGATACACACACACACACACTGTGTGATGAGCCACCTTCAGGCACTCACCCTGCATACCCCACATATACGAAGATACACACACACACACTGTGTGATGAGCCACCTTCAGGCACTCACCCTGTATACCCCACATATCGAATGGCTGCTTTCAAACGATTCAAGCGACGGTGATGTCAGTACATGGGAAATACAGCAGAGAGCTTAGAAGTCCACACTGAGGTTATCTGCTAAGACATTTGTTCTTTTATCCATATTTAAGAACTGTCGTATACTATATAGGTGTATGAGTCAAAAATAAAATAGCAGAAGGGTCTCTTCCCATTGTCTTACGTTACCCTCCAGTTTATGTGGATATAACATGATAATTTCCGACAGTATAATGACAAGGAGTTGATAATCTTTGGTTGACGAAATATCTTGGAAGAAAATGCCACAACCCGCACATAGTATCATTATCATCTTCGTGTTGATGTAATTTGGTTACTGACTCTTAACTATACGTAAAGTCAGGCTAATTAACGTTATAATATTTAATGTTGGTATGAGCTTAGATGGTGAAGTAATTGACGAACTCTAACAAGTTGGAAAACAAGCGGTGTGTTTGCTTTGAAGAATTTATTCTGATTATTAACCCACGATAATCTAAGAGAGCCTAGCACTTTGGTTATTTCTGTTGGGGTTCTCTGTCCCTCAACTCTAAGATACGACCCACAGAAGTCGACTAAATCCTGCATATTTAATGCTAGGTGAAAAGTGGTAGCAGGTGTACGAAGGCTTGCCCATATGTCACGCCTGGGGACTGAACCCTGGTTCCTTTGGTTTTGATTTGAGCGTTCTGACATTGACCTATATTGACCAAAGCAGGTAATGCTACAAGTGCTTCGTGATGACCTGACCAACGTTACCTGTAAGTTTTGTTTCACGTAACTCCTTACTAGACTTTCACAACAGCTAGTCTAGGCTCAGAGCGGTCAACTCTCTCCAGCAATCATATGCAACAAACCTCAGGTACAACCTTGTTGCAAGCTTTGATCGCCTTTCTAACATATGCTCCAGTGTCTCGCAAAGAGATGTCAAGTTTATCTGCTGTGTCAACTTCTCTAGCCTCTACTACTAAAATTTACTAAGACATACAAGTTTCCCTTTCAGTATCAAAATTCTTTGACTCTGCTCGTATGATTAACTAAGAGGTACCAAGTTTCCCCTGCTGTCATGATTCTTCGACTCTGCTCCTAAGACTCACTAAGAGGTACCAAGTTTCCCCTGCTGTCATGATTCTTCGACTCTGCTCCTAAGACTCACTAAGAGGTACCAAGTTATCCCTGCTGTCATGATTCTTCGACTCTGCTCCTAAGACTCACTAAGAGGTACCAAGTTTCCCCTGCTGTCATGATTCTTCGACTCTGCTCCTAAGACTCACTAAGAGGTACCAAGTTTCCCCTGCTGTCATGATTCTTCGACTCTGCTCCTAAGACTCACTAAGAGGTACCAAGTTATCCCTGCTGTCATGATTCTTCGACTCTGCTCCTAAGACTCACTAAGAGGTACCAAGTTATCCCTGCTGTCATGATTCTTCGACTCTGCTCCTAAAACTCACTAAGGGGTACCAAGTTATCCCTGCTGTCATGATTCTTCGACTCTGCTCCTAAGACTCACTAAGAGGTACCAAGTTTCCCCTGCTGTCATGATTCTTCGACTCTGCTCCTAAGACTCACAAAGAGGTACCAAGTTATCCCTGCTGTCATGATTCTTCGACTCTGCTCCTAAGACTCACTAAGGGGTACCAAGTTATCCCTGCTGTCATGATTCTTCGACTCTGCTCCTAAGACTCACTAAGAGGTACCAAGTTTCCCCTGCTGTCATGATTCTTCGACTCTGCTCCTAAGACTCACTAAGAGGTACCAAGTTATCCCTGCTGTCATGATTCTTCGACTCTGCTCCTAAGACTCACTAAGAAGTACCAAGTTATCCCTGCTGTCATGATTCTTCGACTCTGCTCCTAAGACTCACTAAGAAGTACCAAGTTTCCCCTGCTGTCATGATTCTTCGACTCTGCTCCTACGACTGAGAGGTATCTAGATTGCCAGTAATTGATGTGAGAAAAGGTGCAATTCCTCGACACGAACATGTCCAAAGCGTTTGTTTATCTTTAAACAGGCGGACACTTCTAAGAAAGCCACCCGACTGCTTTTTAGTGAGTGTATCATTTTCTCCGAAGTTGCCCGGTTGTTCCATGTGTGGGTAGTGACCAGCTTTCTTTCCACTTTCCCAAGAAGGCAGAGGTTGAGTGAAAATCAGCGACCCTTGCATTATTTCCGTTAAGAATGTTCACGACATGCTGAACTATACGTGACTTGTTCATTGCCGCTTGTTACACTCACCTGGGAAGGAAAGTAGCACGTGGCTGAACAAGTTTATATTGGGACAACGTTTCACTTTGTGCAGGTTTATCACTGTCATGTTTCCCTCTGTGTAGAGCTTTATCATGTCATACAGTTCTACGGGTGTATCGTCGTACCAGTAAACTATAATAGATGTAAATAAGAAATATCATCAGAGTTACTATATTATGAGATGTTTCGTCCATCAGAAACTCATCATAAAGTCCCTGTTGGGCGAAACGTCATCATCAGTGCATAACCAACACATTATGACTTATTCACACACTGTGGGTATATTGCACCATTGTATTACCGGAAATTGATAGCTTCACCGTAGATACAGATGCAACTAATGTGACATTTCATTGTGGCAACGTTTTACTGTATCATCTGTGTCCATTTTCCTAACATTGTGTCGGTAATTCTACCATTATTACTGAAAGTACATGCGCATTTAGGCATTGCAATCTGGCCAAGGCAGGTTTCTGATGGTCAGGCAGGTTCAGCAGTAGCTCTGCAAGATGCTATTTGGTTCAAGAACCTTCCTTCCCTGATTCCTTCCTGTTAAGAGGCCCGGGTTAGCCTAGACGGTAGAGCGTCGGATCGTCAATTTACGGACCGCCGTTCGAGCCCCTCGCCCACCCTTCTGTTTATTCATTGACAGTTGTTTATTACAGCTGCCAGATCAGACTGGATTACTTCCCATCAGTAGCTTGGGCTGTATGTGACTTGGACATGCCTAGCATGGGCAAGTAGGCCTTTTTCAGTGCTCCTTTCTTATGTTCTTATGTTCATCCTTTCCCCCAGGCAGGCGTTAGATGCCTGTGAAAGGTTCAGGTCAGGGGGACCCACACCACGACACTGATCTTAGTCATGTGACGGATTACTTCCCATCATCGTTTCCCCCAGGCGCTGGATACCTGTGAAAGATTCAGGTCAGGGGGACCCACACCATGACGCTGATCTTATTCATGTGATGATCCATGCTATGGAATTTTTGAGTGTGGTCAATACGTTTTTACGGAGGCGAATTTTTGTTCGTTACCAGAGAATTTCCACTGACTTACCGCGCGACTGTGTAAAAACCCTACCATCACACCATGTGATGATAGGGTGTTCCACCCCATTTAAAATATAAATAACATAAAGTATTATTATTGTATATTCTGTGGAATACTGCAGGAGGTACACTATACAGTGTATTAGATATAAGGACACATGTGAAACTAATGCGACATTTTATTGTGGCAGGTTTCGTTCTCCAGGAGCATTGTCAAGTCGTTATGGTGGCCGGTGGCCTGATGGCAAAGCTCTCTCTTCACATGCTGTAGTCCGGGTTCGATTCCCGGCAAGGGTGGAAACACTGGGCGTGTTTCCTTACACCGGTTGTCTATGTTCACTCATCAGTAAAATGGGTATCTGGGTGTTAGTCGACTGGTGTGGGTCGCATCCTGGAAAAAAATTGACTTAATTTGCCCGAAATGCTCTGCATAACAAGCGGCTTTCTCTAAAGTAGTATGTCACTGATGTCAGCTAGGCCTGTATACCTTGTACATGTACTTATAGAAATAAAAGATATTATATTATTATTATTATAAACTATACAGTGTAGTGTACCTCTACAGTATACCTCCCCCCACTTCCCTCCTAGGCGATAATTACCGGATAAATAAGAGATAACCAGCAGTTAGTCTAGCGTGGATAATATTCCTCATATAAGTGTTGAAAGTTCAACTAATTACCTCTTTTTCAAGGATGCCAAGTGAGGTAACTGATTCTAGTCAATTAATCAGATTGCAAGCCTAGCTACTACACGGTCATTAAGTTTGGCTCTAAGCTAATTAGGCTTAAAGCCTATTAAGGTAGGTTTAGAGACTTAGAGCCTATCAAGTTCAGGCTTGAAAGTGTATTAAGTTAGTCTCCAAGTTAGTCTGCTTGGTGAGATTTAAGTCCTTTAAATCAGGCTTTAAGCCTAGCGACAGCATGAGGTTCGTTAAGATGGATTTAAAGTATATATATGACTGCACCAGGGTCACTAATGTATATATACCAAGAGATACACACCTCTCAGTGTATCTTTATTTACTACAAGTACATGTACATGGTATACAGGCCTAGCTGACATCAGTGACGTACTACTATATAGAAAGTCCCTTGTTATGCTGAGCATTTCGGGCAGATTAGGTCAGTGTCCTAGGATGCGACTCACACCAGTCGACTAACACCCAGGTACCCATTTTACTGATGGGGAACATAGACAACAGGTGTAAAGAAACACGCCCAATGTTTCTGCCCTGGCTGGGAATCGAACCCAGGCCCTCGCCGTGTGAAGCGAGAGCTTTAGCCACCAGACCACCAGAGCTGTGTATATACACTTATCTCTTAGTGTATATACACTTACCTCATGCATTTAAATATATATATATATATATATATATATATATATATATATATATATATATGTGTGTGTGTGTGTGTTGTGTGTGTGTAGGTAAAGCGTTAATATTACCAGGTCTGTCAGTATCCGTCTGAAACTGGTCCGGGGAAATGTAACACACACACACACAAAAAAAAAAGGAAATAGAACAAAGAAAGAGATAAGAAAGAGAAAGTGGCTATAATCTATCATAGTT
The DNA here is from genome assembly GCA_009830355.1 of Cherax destructor. Classification (NCBI taxonomy): domain Eukaryota; kingdom Metazoa; phylum Arthropoda; class Malacostraca; order Decapoda; family Parastacidae; genus Cherax; species Cherax destructor. The sequence continues at coordinate 30,043 of WNWK01006037.1, read as the reverse complement.
GAGCGGTGCCAGTTAGTGTATTACTGAATGCCTGAAGTGAAAGCAAAATGGATGGATTATTATTATTATTTGTTATTATTATTATTATATTCATTGGGCAGCTTAAGCCACAAGGGGGATATGCAACGCTTGGGAAACTGCGAGTCAATGAGGTTAGGTTAGGTAGGGTTCGTCAGGAAACAGGACAAGTGTTTCCTGAGGCGGGTCTAAGTCATATGATGACCCGCCGTTGGAGCTTTGGTCATCTGGCCGAGGCCTTGTTATAACAATTTATTATAGTCAACTAGACTTTGATAGTTGTATTCCTTGACCTCTGGTGATCTGCGCCCAGCTTCAATCTTCAAGGGTAAAAACTGGCCTTGAATCTCAATTCTGAACTAGAATTGAACACGAGCTGCTTCTTGTCTTAGAGAAACAAATAGGTAGCATCGTTGTGTCATGCAATAACAAGGTTGAACATTGCCGGCTTCTTATTTGTCTTAGGAAGCCATCCTTGCAAATTCTCAGTGGATTTCTCGCTGCGGGGGCGTTGACCCCTGAAACCCTCTCTAGGTATACTCCAGGTAAGGTTTTCAGTCAGTTTTTCGATTTACGTGGCTCGGTTGGCAACGCACTCACATATACTGAGTGTCCGTGGTTTAGTTCCCGGCATATGGGTGGAAGTGTTAGGCATGTTTCCTTACACCTGCTGTCCCTGTTCACCTAGCAGTACACAGGTACCTGAGAGTTGAAGGGCGCGTGCTGAGGGACAAGACTGAAGGACCCTAATGGAAATAAGATACAGTCTTCAATGACGCACTGACTTTATTGGGTTATCCTCGGTGGCTGACCCAACAGTAAAAATAGTCAATTATAACACTACAACGCCAATAAATAAAATATAAAATAAAGACGATAAAAAGTTTTGAAGCGCGAACAGAAAATGTGGATCCACCGACGCGCTGAACAATAGTCAGATAACTGTTGAAGGCTCATGAGCAGTCACCCGTTTAACTGTTGTAGTAACAGTGAAACAGTACCTTATTAAGATGGTGGGCTGGTCCTAAATATGCAAACACGCAACATCCTGTGTCATGGAGTGGCAGGGTTGCCGTCGAGTAGGCTAATATTACGCTATTTTTGCACAAAACCTTTCAAGCACCTTTAAGGTTTTGGCTTTCTCATATATACTTCTGTGTGTCTTCAAGGATCGAGTGTTTGCTCCTGGCCCTGCCTTCCAACTTGCCGCTTGCCAGATTCTCCCCCAAGCCTCGTGGATCCTATCATAACTGCTCTTAAAAAATATATATTGAACCTGCCTCCACCACTTAGTCGAGGTTTTTCCACTCTGCAAGTATTGTGTTGTTACCACTCTTATTAGGAGTGTTTACATTATTATTATCATCATTATCATTATCATCATTAGTATGGTCATGTGGTCATTATATTTTCTTATAAACCGAGTAATATTTTTATAATAATAAGTTGAAATATGATTCAACTCATACACTCTCCATCAAAAGCTGAGGATATGAGTGGTGGTAATATAGTCTGGGGCGGAAAGTGTAGTAAGACACTAGTGGTTACAACGTCTTGGAGTGTGACTGCAAGATGAGACGAGAGAAGTCACCTTGTGTGAGAGATGAAAGTGTAACGGGAGGTATAAGAGAGGGAGGAGGGGGAGGGTCGCGTAGATAGGCAGCTTCCACAACTAAATTATCATTATACGTCTTATAAAACATAGTGCTTCCTGTGCTTTGTCGGGAACTTTCTATTTAAATTATTGTTGTAAACACATATGTTATTTATATGGGGAAGTGGAGAAGAATCCTTCCTCCGTAAGCCGTGCGTGTCGTAAGAGGCAACTAACATGCCGGGAGCAAGAGGCTAGTAACCCCTTCTCCTGTATAAATTGCTAAATGTAAAAAGAAGGAAAATTTCCGTTTCTACTTTTTCGGTCACTCTGCCTTTGTGGGAGACGGCCGATGTGTTAAATAAATAAATATATTTATGCCATAAATCCGCGAAAATTAATCTGAGCATAACGGAAAAAAACATATAAAAAAAATATTAAGTAATATTAAAGGAATTTAAAGTGATCTATTATATATTTAGTAGAATTTGGCTTAAAAAGTCTACTAATCTTTGATTTTTTGGGGGGAACGACCAGTTTTTAAAGGACTTGGGTAAGTTCGGCTTAACAAGCATATATATATATCGTGCCGAATAGGTCAAACTTGCGATTTTGGTTTAAATAGCAACGCTCTTCTTGCCGAATAAGGCAAACGAAAATTTGTGTATACAATAATTTCGCAAAAATCAATCTGACCCTAACAAAAAAAATATATTTCATTGTGTTTGTTTATTAAATTATTGTAAACGTATCTAAAATATATTTAGTTGAATTAGGCTAATTTAAATTGCGCTTGTTCTAAAAAAGGTTAGGTAAGTTTTCTAAGGTTCTTTTGGTACAAAATTATTATCTTTAAACGTATAAGAATTTTTTTTAGAAAGGACTTAATTTTAAATGAGTTCTTGCTAATATATATATATATATATATATATATATATATATATATATATATATATATATATATATATATATATATATGTGTGTATGTAAAGTATATATATATACATACATACATAACTGGATGATGGTTAACAAGACAATCATTGTGTGTGTTGCCAATGCTAGGCGACAGTCGACATTACTTGTTTAATCTCGAGATAAAAATTGCTTTCTCCACTAACGGTGTTGTTTTTGTACCTTGTGCAGCATTATCGTTTTTGTTGCTTTATTTGTTTGTTGTCGTAGAGGAGAAGCTGAGAGTTGCAGCCACTCTGTTGTGTTTGTAACATAAACACACTACAATATATATATGAGTTATGTTGATAATATTACGGATGAGTACATTTATAAGTTGACCTGGTTACAGTAGCAAGTGAATGTGTGTACTCGCCTGTGCACGTGGGTTGAACTGTAGCTCCTGGGCTCTACTTCAAATGTGAGACATAAGCATGTAGAACGGACATTTATCTGCACAATGTTTCGCTCTAAGCAGACATTTAGTCACTGACTTAATAAATTAATTAATAATCTAATCACTGACTTGAAAAAAACTACTTTGTGGGAAGTCAATAAAGCTCAGTTCTTCGTACTTGTTTTTATTTATCCTCTCCTTAAGAGATTTACTCTGATGCCGGTGAGAGGCTCTTAATCCAAGGAAATTAACCTCTTTATTCTTTCCGTAAATCTAACCCGACTTCCTGCCTTTCTCCCACGCGCCGTGTGATCCCTACGGATTTAGCGCTTCCATGCTCCAAGGGTCAGAGACCCTTGCAGCATGGGACAAGTGTGCTCTAAAGTTCCTCAAACAACTGGGCGAAAAGCTCATCACAGAAACTAAGGATCACAGAGCGGCCAGCTTCCTCTTTCAGAGACTCAGTGTCGCGATCCAGAGGGGAAATGCCTGCAGCATTCTGGGCACGCGGCCCACCGCCGGGAAGATGAACGAAGTATTCGAGATGTAGGCTCTGAGATATTATTTATGTTGTTCTACTCCCTATTGTATTTTTGTCAATGTATTTTGTCTTTAAATAAAGTCCACATATAATATAGAATACTAGGGGGCTGACAGAAAAAACATTCAAACAGCTCCGGGAAGAACCTCGAGTTTTCCCTGAACATGATATATATATATATATATATATATATATATATATATATATATATATATATATATATATATATATATATATCGTGCCGAATTTTGTAGCAGCAATTCTCCCTGAACATCTTAGGTACACGATTTGAATCCATGACCAAAAGTTCTTTGATGGAGCCAGGATCTGGGATAATCTTAACAGGCTCTGAAACCAGGCCTGCTTCCCCCAACAACTACAAACAGTCGCACTGGGATGGCCCAATAGTAGAGAATATAGCCTCAGCAATGCTTCAGAGTGTGTCAGGGAAGGATAGAGCCCGCCTCCTTGCAGTGAGAGCTCTTCATGCAGGGGACTTTCTGTTGGCTGTTCAAAACTCCAGCCTTGGCACGCGCCTCGACCCACAGACCATCCGCATTGGTGTTGCCCTTCGACTTGCCGCCCCTATTCTCGCCGAACACAGGTATATTTGTGGCAGTGAAGCAGCAGACCGATTCGGGTACAATGGTCTTGTGTGTCATAAATCCGAGGGAAAGATTGCAAGACATGAAGAGGTTAATAACATTATCAAGAGAAGCCTCACAACAGCCGGATGCCCAGCAGTAAGGGAGCCACCCCAACTATGCAGATCTGATGGCAGTCAAAAGCATCCAGATGATATCACCCTTCAAGCCTGGACAGACGGCAAGCAGGTGGTGTGGGACTACACATGTGCATCTACCTTGATACCTATCTCCAATACACCAGGGATGAAGGAGGGGCAGCTGCCACCTTCAGGGAATCCCAAAAGTCGAGAAAATATGGAGAACTTGACCATCATTATATGTTTGTTCCCATAGGCTCAGAGACCCTTGGCTCATGGGGAAAGAGTGCATCTAAGTCCCTCAAGGAGCTGGGCAAATGACTCAACAGGGTAACTAGGGATCCCAGGGCAGCTAGTTTTCTGTTCCAGCTACTCAGCGCTGCTGTTCAGAGGGGTAATGCATGCTGTATTCTGGGCACGCGCCCCAGCTCTGAGGAGCTGGATGAGATTTTCGCATTATAATCAGTGACAAACATGTAACAATATGTACTAGACATGTATCTCTCACCTCGTGTACTGTATATGCCATCTTTATATATATATATATATATATATATATATATATATATATATATATATATATATATATATTTTTTTAAAAATCGTGCCGAATAGGTCAAATTTGTCAATTAGCAAAAACTCATTTAAAATTAACCTTACCTAAACTTATTATAACAAGCGCAATTTAATTTAGCCTAATCCAACTAAATATATTTTAGATAAGTTTACAATAATTTAATAATAAACAAACACAATGAAATTATATTTTTCGCTAGGGTCAGAATGATTTTTTGCAAAATTATTGCATGCACAAATTTTCGCTTGCTTTATTCGGCAAGAAGAGCGTTGCTATTCAAGCCAAAATAGCAAGTTTTACCTATTTGGCACGACATATATATATATTAACACATCGGCATTTTCCCATCGATACAGGGTGACCCGAAAAAAAAAGAAACACTTTCATCATTCACTCCATCACTGTCTTGCCAGAGGCGTGCCTACACTACAGTTAAAATACTGCAACATATCAACACCAAACACCCTTCAGAACGCAGGCACTGTATTTTCCACCTCCAGGACTCAAGACCGGCTAACCGGTTTCCCTGAATCCCTTCATGAATGTTACTTTGCTCACACACACCAACAGCACATCAAGTTATAAAAACCATTCGGCTTCACTCGCTCCTATCTAACACGCTTGCGCACGCTTGCTGGAAGTCCAAGCCCCTCGCACACAAAACCTCCTTTACCCCCTCCCTCCAACCTTTCCTAGGACGATCCCTACCCTGCCTTCCTTCCACTACAGATTTATATGCCCTCCAAGTCATTCTATTCTGTTCCAACCTCTTTAAATGTCCGAACCACCTCAATAACCCTTCCTCTGCCCTCTGGATAATACTCTTAGAAACCCCGCACCCTCCTAATCTCCAGGCTACGGATTCTCTGCATTATATTCATACCGCACATTGCACTCAGACAAGACTGCCTCCAGCATTATCCTTATTGCAACATTCACCACCCATGCTTTACACCCATATAAGAGCGTTGGTACCACTATACTCTCATACATTTCTCTCTCTCTTTCTCTCTCTCTACACACACACACACAAATATATATATATATATATATATATATATATGTGTGTGTATGTGTGTGTGGTGTTGTGTGTGTGTGTGTGTGTGTGTGTGTGTGTATGTGTGTGTCGTGCCGATTAGGTAAAACTTGCGATTTTGGCTTAAATAGCAACGCTCTTCTTGCCATATAAGACAAGCGAAAATTTGTGTATGCAATAATTTCGCAAAAATCATTCTGAACCTAACGAAAAAAATATATTTCATTGTGTTTCTTTATTATTAAATTATTGTAAACGGATCTAAAATATATTTAGTTGGGTTAGGCTAAATTAAATTGAGCTTGTTATAATAAGGTTAGGTAACTTTTCAAAGTTTCTCTTGGTACAAAATTATAAATTTTTACATTAACATAAATGAAAAAAAATATATTTTTAAACGTATAAGAGAAAATTTTAGAAAGGACTTAATTTTAAATGAGTTATTGCTAATTGACCAGTTTTATCTATTAGGCACCACACACACACACACACACACACACACACACACACACACACACACACACACACACACACACACACATATATATATAATATATATATATATATATATATATATATATATATATATATATAATGTGTCTGTTAATTGTTACGGAGATCATAGCCCCCGCGGCCCGGTCTCAGATCAGGACCCGTAATTTTCAAAAGAAATATTACATTAATAAAAGCTATCAAACGACAAACAGGAAATTACAGATAAATGTTTCCTGAATGAAAGTAGAAGTTTGTACGCTACACCTTCCATCTTGTGCGTTCATGAGGCAAATAAAAGGCAGGGAAGCTTGCCAGAGTGCAAAACATTTAAGAGATCGTTGTACCTTCCTGGATGCTAAGAGACATGTACTCTTTAAGTTATCCCGAACGGAACCTAGGGAATGAAGCTGCAAACCCGACACGCTGATAACACACTATGAATGAATGGAAACTTGAATTCTGATAACATGTACAAGTCAGGAGACCAAGGTTTTTCAGAAAAACTTGTTCTCCCACAGAAACATTGTGTCAGTCAAGGTTTCCATTCTGCCAGCGTCTTTATATATATAAAAAAAAAACATGCTGAGTTTCCCGGAATCATTATAGTACATGTTTGCCAGTGGTATAAACCTTGGTATTTTATACCGATAAATTGGTTTAAAAAGACAAGTGAGCAAAAACTATGACATATTTATTAGAAAACGTTTTCTAATAAATATATCCTAGTGTTTGTTCAAATGTTTACCAGTGATTCATGCACCTAGAAACCAGCTGGCCATCTGCCTATCACACGAGGCTATACATACAGGGCGATCATTTATACTTGGAGTATACCTGGAGAGGGTTCCGGGGGTCAACGCCCCCCCGGCCCGGTCTGTGACCAGGCCTCATTTATGTGTTTATACGCGGTATAACATCAATTCAGTTATTAAATGCATAGTGTGCGTAAAAAGTAGTCTGTCAAAGGCGCCACAGACCACTCTCAAATAACGAAATTAGCAATAAAAACAATTTCCACACTCGCATGGATGTGTCAGCATCAATCTCACCAGATATATTTTTATCAATGGTGGACCGTTGACCCTCATCACATTTGCTTTTACTTCATTTATTACCGTAGGAATAATGCAGGATTAGTGCCTGTTTTGTAATATAGTTTTATTATTATTATTATTATTATTATTATTATTATTATTATTATTATTATTATTAATTTCTCCACTCAAAAACTGTGAAACGCTTCTTCGTGTTCAAAGATAGTTGGTCGTTTTCAAAATTTATATATTCTTCGAGCCCTCACAAGCTGTCCCCTGAAGGGAGGTTCCTTATTGCTGTAGTTGCACTTGTCCTCCGCTTCCTTGGATCTAACCTGATTGCCTCCCATTCCCAGGCGCTACATGACCCTAAGAGTTTAGCGCTTTCCATAAATATATCAATAATAATTAACAAAAAAGTCATGTTGACTCGCTCCTTGAACTCAAAATACCTAATATTAATCTTAGGTTAGATTAGGTAAGATGTTTCCTGATGCGGGTTTTTGTTATATGATGACCCGCAGCTGGAGATTTTGGTCATCTGACCAAAGCTTACCGGTCTACCCATTTCAAGTGTTTATTCTTACTCCTTTCTCTGAAAGCTTGTTTCTCCTGCTACATGTTATACAATCTTTGTCGAATGTTCTAATCTCCAACACGCTCAGATAACTGACCTAACACTGGTCGTCTCATCACCTCCAGCTGCCTTTCTCCATTTATCTACTCTCTCTCGCCGACGTACCCAGACTATGTTGACGTTCGGCTTATTCTTAAAATTCGGAGCCCTGGCACAACTGCTGAATTTCACGATAGTTGTGCAATGTGTCTTACTTATTTTCAGTTATGAAAACAGCTTATTCCGTTTCCTGCGCTGGGCTATTTTTAGTATTGTAGGTCAGTGTCGTGTTTTGATTTAAATATCAAGAACAGTGTTGTAGTTAAGATTTTTCGTTGTTCACCACTGGTTACTTTAGTCTAATTGAGACTTAAGTGACAGGTTACCACTCATGGCAAGATATGCTTTTTTTGCCGAAATATCCTGTTGCAAACACCATGAGATTGTGAATAATAATAATAATAATAATATTAATATTGTATTCAAAAAAAATCCATAGACTGATATTTTATGACTGGTATATTAAGGTCTTTTCGTTTAGAATCAAATTGAATCAAACATAATTATTTTCCTTTTCATTCGTAAACTAAGATACTTATATAATTGTTCTTAGGTACTCTTGCCTCAAGCATTCCGAAAATCTCAGTGTTTTCACATTTCCTTATACAAGTTTCACAGAAACTGGTTTCTGAAAGAACTGTAAGTGCAGCCGGAAGTGCTAGGCATCCCCTGAATTCATCCGTAGCAGTTAATATTTTTTGTATATTGGAAATCGTCCCACTGACACGGTTTTTTTCTGTTGCAGTTTTGTAAGGTGTCCAGGAAGCAACCAGTTCTCAGGAGACTAGAAGGTTTAGAACAAAAAACTTGCCTATACGGCTAGAGGTAAGACTGCTCTACTCACTACACGAAGTGAACACAAGAGCCACTGTTGCCCATGTTCTGCTGCTCCTGACTACTATTACTACCACCGGCCAACAATCTGGGTTACTATGAGGCTGTTGTTGTGTACGGCGCTCCTGGTATGCTGCATGGGTAAGTTTTTCATCACCCAAGTGTCCATTTTCTCTAGTTATTTATAGATCAAGTTTTAAAGTTGTTTTGTATAAGTATGGACCTGATTTTTTTTCAACATTCCACAGATTTCGGAGTAAATAAGATTACATGGTTTTCTTCCCACGTAGGAAGAAATTATAATAAACAATAAAAGGTTATTTGTCGATCAACTGGAATGGCGATTATGGAAGTGAAACCCACCAAAACACTTGTTATCAACTCTAAATTGCTAGTTGTAATATATATACGTACCTTGATGGTGGTGAAGGGAATTAATTGCAGTTACTCTTCCCATCCTGGCGCTGTATGACCCTTACGACTTTAGCACTTTCCTGTAAATATATTAATAATAATAATTTATATAAATAATGAAAAGCACTAAGTTTTATTTTCATTGACTAATAATGAATATTGAATAATAGAGGTAACACTGTGACCCAGTTTGTAATGAACATTCATTTTTGAGGTTATGCATTTAATTATACAAGTCTTAATGAACACTTGTTTATAGTTCAGATCAGCAGTACATACCAGAAAATATTATGATTCGAGTTGCCCCAAACTGCAAGTGAAAAGAACAGATACAAAAAAAAAGTCGATTACATGACAAAGAATTTTTTAGAAGAGAGTGAAACGATCTAAACGAGGAAAATATTCGAACGATGAAAGCAATGACAGAGTAGAACAACGAACCAGTTTTATCAGAGTATCACATCCATAACAACTCGCTTACAACTAGTACTGCAGAGACCACGAATATGTACTACACCAAGAGGTATTTACAATATGTAATGTAAAAGGTTTGTTTAGAAAACAAAATCATAACAGGTTTTAAAGAGGTGCATTGGTAAGCCAGCGGAAGGCCTCGGTCAGATGACTAAAAACTCCAACTGCGAGTCATCATATATGACCAAGACCCGCGTCAGGAAACACTTGTTCTATTTCCTGACAAACCTTACCTAGCCTTTAGAAAACCGACAAGTGGAAGAATGAGACACTTGTGCAACATTTGGGAATGTTTAATGTGGAAACGTTTATCCAGTCAGTGGCTTCTTCAGTCCAATACAGAGATCGGTGAAAGACGAGTAGTATGAGGTAATCAGTCCCTCAGCCTGGAGTCGATGTGTTCAATTCATCAGTCGATACATTTCTCAAGATTGACGGACTGAACACATCGATTCCAGGCTGAGGGACTGATTACCTCATACTCCTCTTCCACCGATCTTCTCTTTTTTGGACTGAAGCCACTGACTGGTGAAACGTATCCACAATAAAGATTCCTAAATATTGCACAAGTGTCTTATTCTTCCATATAGCAAGATGATACAGTACCAGACAGAGGAATTAACAAAACAAATATCACAAATGGTAAATCTTTCTATTTTTTTAATATTCAGAATTTAAAAACATACAAATAATAAATTTAACTGTACAGTAGAACCTCTGTGTTCGGAATTAATTGGTTCCTGAGTGTTCTGAATACTGAATTTTCTGAATACTGGATCAATTTTTTTTCCATAGGAAATAATGTAAATTGGATTAATTCGTTCCAGACCCCGAAACTTACTCTTCACAACCCATTTTTAAATCAGAATATTGATTAATTAAACTTGTAAAATAACATGTACAAGCAAGAAATCATACATGAACCTTGCAAGAAATTTAAATCATGTTGCCACATTAGCACTTTTTATTGCGCCTTTATTTTTTATAATAGAAAATACGGTATATGTTGACATGCCATATCCCTTCCCATTTTAGTTCAGTAGTGGTTCTTACAGCTTTACTTTTATATTTTTTCTTTACTATTCTTATTCGGGGCCATGATCATTTATTTTCAATGATAAAATAAAAATAACAGTTATAAAAAAAAATTGAATCACAAGAGCTCAAAAAGCGTGCGTCATTCCGAATCTAGTGACATTTGCGAATATCGGTACTTTTTTCTCTCCATTTTTTCTTCCGAATACTGGATTTTGCGAATAAAGGTGCATCCTAATACAGAGGGTCTACTGTATTAAGTGGGCGACTCAAAGAAGCTAATGCAATGTTAACAGCGTTCACAGAGACAATTTTTTTTTTTTGACAGTAAGACAGAGAAGCAATAGTACAATGTATATACATTATGGTATGACTAAAAAAAAAAAGATCACAGGAACTAAGAATCTGTGCTAGAAACTAATTTTGTTATACAGAAGTCTTGAAATCCTCAAATGATACAGTAGAGTGGAGAACATGAATCTAGTAATTAGCCTTGTGTATAAATCGCCCTCAGTAACTGCATAGGAATTCCCAGAACAGATAAGATAGATAGCTGCCTTGAAAATCCTACACCGAATAGTATCCTCTTTGGAGATTCCAATTTTCTAAATGTTACTGTGAGATGGTGGACGACAGATGTGAACGATGATACCCGGAAGCCTGTTAGCCCAACAGACACGTAACAGAGAGCTTTCCGGATCGATGAAAAGTTTGCGTCGAACCAACAGATAACAGAACCCATTAAAAATACACCAGACTTGATCTCCACGAATATGAGGAACTAATAAGAGGCTTAACAATATCAAATAAGAGTTTACTTCATCAGAACATCATTAAAGTACGTATAAACATAAATTCAAGTGTAAAGAGAAGTTGAGAAATAGCCAGCATAAAGGGATGTTCAGTAAATTTAACTTCAACGATCAGAGAACTCAATGGGACAAAATAAAAATGACCACCCCGGTACGGGTGTAATAAGTGGCATGATTGTTCTGACTGACGTTTAGGTTATTCACATCTCGACTACTATGTTAGGCTTGAAGTCTTTAAACAGGCTTGCTTTGATACTAGTGAAGGGCTCTTGATCTAAGAAATTGGAATTATTCTTCCCTTCCTCGAATCATATCTAATTACCTCCAGATTTTCAGTTATTTTATCACCTCAAATGGTTTCTTGCTGCCCCTTTATAATAATAATAATAATAATAATAATAATAATAATAATAATAATAATAATTATTATTAGTAGTAGAACGTTGCAAATGTCTCACGAAATTGTAATGACACGATTGCAAACAAAGCATACCACACCATAGCCAGCTGGCCCGCTAGCTTACGCGCTGGCCTGGAGTTTTACGACTCACTCAGCACGAGTTCAATCCCCACCCGTGGTATGATTTGTTTCAGATGTATGCAATAAGCAGTAGGTTACTAAAATCAGTGAGGCATTTGTATGTAGAGAGTGAGGTTCAGATTAGGGTATGTAGGACAGAAGGGGATTATTTTCCAGAAGAACTGGGCTTTAAACAGATGTGTGATGTCACCATGGTTGTCAAAGACGTGAATGCTAGTGTGTTGGGGAGAGGTGTGGGATTAAAAGATAATGAATTTGACACGAAGTTTGAGTTGTCGCAACTGCTCTTTGCTAATGACACATTTTCTTGGAATATCCCAAAGAAAAATTGCAAAATTTGGTGAAGTTTGGGAATGTGTGTAAAAGGAAATTAAAAGTGAGAATAGAAAAGAGCAAAGCGATGAGAGTAACAAAAAATATAGGGAATGAAAGATTGAACATCTGATTAGAGAGAGGATTATGGAGGAAGTGAATATATATATATATATATATATATATATATATATATATATATATATATATATATATATATATAGATGTTTGGAAGTGGACATTTGGGCAGATGGGTCTACGAGGTGAAACAAAACAGACGATGGGAAACAGGTATGTGGAAAGAGGTTTATCTATGGAAGAAGAAAAGTTAAGGCATGAGCTTTAAACATTGCAATCAGAAGGAAGCTGGAGGCAGTATTTAAGAGTAATATTTGGTATGAATATTATGCAGAGCATATGAAGCATAGAAACTAGAAGACGGTGCAGGGTTACGAAATAATAAGGATGGGTTTTTGCGGCCATTTTTACATTTAGAAACTATAAAACAGTAAGTCTGGGGTGGAATGAAGGAGGAGTAGGGGGCCGTCTCAATAAAGATTTGAAGGAGGGGATAAAAGGGGTTTTGAGTAGTACGACCTTGAACAACCAACAAGCTTATGTGAGCGCGTTAGAGCGGGGCAAGTGGAGACAAATATATTTTTATGGCTTGACGAGCTTTTGGAGTGTGAGCAACATAACATTTATGAAGGAATTCAGGCTAACCGGTTAGCAGTTAGTCGGACTCGAGTCCTGGAGGTGAGAAATACAGGTCCTGCACTCTCGGGGAGGAGTGTGGATGTTGTAGTTCAACTGGTCATTTGAATTGTGTTGCCTTTAATATTGAATATTAACATTTAACACAATATTAATACCGTGGAGTGCGAGCATGGTATAATATCCATGGGTGGATTTTGGGAAACCGCTTAGCCGGACATGAGCTCTGGCGGTGGGAAGTACAATGCATAATCTACGAAAGATGGGTGGAGATGTGCTTCTGGAAGAGGGAAGTACAGTGCCTGCACTCAGAAAGATGGGTGGAGATGTGGCTCTGGAGGAGGGAAGTATAGTGTCTGCACGCAGAAATATGGGAGGGAAAGTTGTGGTACTGGAGGTGGAAAGCACAGTGCCTGCACTTAAAAAGTTGGGTGGGGAAGTTGTGGTTCTAGAGGCAGAAACTACAGTGCCTTCACTTAGAAAGATGGGTGAGGGAGTTGTGGTTCTAGAGGTGAAAATTACAGTGCTTGCACTTAGAAACATCTGTGGGGAAGCTGTGCTTCTATAGTTGGAATGTACAGTGCTTGCACTCTGAAATACGGGGGAGGAAGTTGTGGTTCTGGAGGTGGAAAGTACTGTGCAGTACTGTGCTTGCACTCTGAAAGTTGGATGATGATGTGGTTCTGGAGGTGGAAAGTACAGTGCTTGCACTCTGAAATACGGGTGAGGAAGTTGTGGTTCTGGAGGTGGAAAGTACAGTGCTTGAACTCTGAAAGTTGGATGATGATGTGGTTCTGGAGGTGGAATGTACAGTGCTTGCACTCTGAAATACGGGTGAAGAAGTTGTGGTTCTGGAGGTGGAAAGTACAGTGCTTGCACTCTGAAAGTTGGATGATGATGTGGTTCTGGAGGTGGAATGTACAACACCTGCTCTGCCAGAGGGGATCCAGTTCTCTTTTCTCATGTGTGAGAAAGAGGGAGGAGAGAGAGAGAGAGAGAGAGAGAGAGAGAGAGAGAGAGAGAGAGAGAGAGAGAGAGAGAGAGAATGTGTGGACGGAGACGATAAAGAGAAGAGAGAAAGATGGTCTCATGGGAGACTAAGTAATGTTACCGGGTTATTGAACAAATGGCTGCTGGAGTTCAGTACAAGCAAGTGCATGGTCAGACAGTATGGGGAAGAAGGGACAAAAGGAAAACCAGAGATGAAGTACAGATTAGAAGAAAACCAAATATCGACGAAAGAAAAGTATCCGAGAGTGAATTTTACACAGACCATATGTGCTCTCTCTCTCTCTCTCTCTCTCTCTCTCTCTCTCTCTCTCTCTCTCTCTCTCTCTCTCTCTCTCTCTCTCTCTCCACTAAACTGAGCCATTTTAGACTTGAAAATGTTCACAATATAGCTCTCTCTCTCCACTCTAAACTGAGCAATTTTTAGACTTGAAAATGTTCACCGTATAGCACACCCAGGAAGAGAATTGCTCTTCTGGCTATTATTGTTGTTTTGAAGCTGTACAGACCTAGAAGCACGGAGAAAGTTTTGCCCACGTAACCTTGCGCTTCTCTAACATGACTTGAGTCCAAATTCTGTGACAGCGGTTGATGGCTACTGAAAAGAAGAGGGAGAAACGGTGGCAAGCCCACCGAACCACGGGGGCGTTGACCCTCGGAAGCATCCTTCAGGATAGGAGAGTGGCAGGAGACGAAGGGGAATTAGGGGAAGGAGGGAGGGAGGTAATGGAGAAAGAGGGAGAGGTAGGGAAGAGATGGAGGGAGGATGGGAGACGGGTGGGCGAGATGAAGAAAGGGAGACAGCATCAGTGTTTCTTCAAGTGTTTAGTGTCAGAAATAACTTTTTTATGCCTTCCAGGGAAAGTTTCTTTATGTGGTCATAGAATTATTCACTGAATCACAACATTTATGAAAGAGCTTTCATTGCACAGTATTTACATTTGGATGTACTCACTATAAAAAAAAACTTGAGAAAGTATCAGCCATTCTAAAGTGTCTTTTTATCATAAATATTACTCCGATAACATTGACAAAAGGTATTTGTTATGATATCCTCCACGTGAATACGACTTTCTCTTATAGTCTACACAGCCTAGCGGGTCTTAGTTCTTTCGGATCATTACACTTATAGAAATGCATATTTATCAGTGTATATACACTGATAGCTGTATATATCATTGCATATATACAGAACTGTATATATATAGCTGTGTATATATAGCTTAGTAGTAGTGTTGGGCTTGCAACAGAAATGACGCGGGTTCGATTTCTGGCGGTGTCGAAAACTATGGGAAAGTTTCCTTGCATATGCTGCCTCCATAATAATAATAATAATAATAATAATAATAATAATAATAATAATAATAATAATAATAATAATAATAATAATGTTGCAGTTTTGTAGCTGTAGTGTAAACACGCCTCTGGCAAGACAGTGATGGAGTGAACGACGATGAAAGTTTTTCTTTGTCAGGCCACCCTGCCTTGGTGGGAAACGGCCTATGTGTTTATAAAACATAAAAATAAAACAATAATAGTAGTAAAATATTAAAAACAAGAATTCACAGTTTGAGGGAGGGTATCATTGGTTAAAACATAAAAATATAAATTAACCCATCTGCTTTTATATATTTGTGACCGGTTTCAAGAGATTTCCTGCTCTTGCAGCCTAGCCTGGGGCCAGTCTTCTCTGTTGATTGCCTTGCATATGCTGCCTCCATAATAATAATAATAATAATAATAATAATAATAATAATAATAATAATGTTGCAGTTTTGTAGCTGTAGTGTAAACACGCCTCTGGCAAGACAGTGATGGAGTGAACGACGATGAAAGTTTTTCTTTGTCAGGCCACCCTGCCTTGGTGGGAAACGGCCTATGTGTTTATAAAACATAAAAATAAAACAATAATAGTAGTAAAATATTAAAAACAAGAATTCACAGTTTGAGGGAGGGTATCATTGGTTAAAACATAAAAATATAAATTAGCCCATCTGCTTTTATATATTTGTGACCGGTTTCAAGAGATTTCCTGCTCTTGCAGCCTAGCCTGGGGCCAGTCTTCTCTGTTGATTGCCTGGTCAACTTGCCCGTTGCTTTTGGCGGCCCACAGACCCATATATCCATCACAGCTTGGTTGATCTAGTACTTGGCTAAGGCGGTGATCCAGTTTTTTCTTGAAAGCTTCTACACATTTTTCCAGCAATATTTTATATCTGCTGGTAGCAGGTTGAATAGCTGAGGCCCACGGATGTTAGTTCACACAGTATTGCACTTTTGTGCCCACGGCACCCCTACTCTTCGCTAGCTCTCCATTACACTGTTATGGTAGTGGGTAGATTTGGGGCTAGACACTCGAGTATCTTCTTTGCATCCGGTATACAGTATTATCAGATTCTCTCTCCTTCGCTGCAGAGTACATTTATATTTACATAAGGTGTTCAAAGTAGTTCAAATGCTTTATTGTCTCTATGCAGGCAGTAAACACTATATTTTCCATCTGATATTTCTCCTATCTTGAATATAGGTGTGCCAAAGTATCGGTATCTGTGGGCAGTGGAGAATTTTAATAGTATCGGTATCGAGCTAGAAGTGCGTTTCGGTGTCGGCAAAAAAAGTACTCGTAGCGCGAGAGCACAAGTGATTTGAATAGTGTCACCAGTGGCATTATTTATCTTGTTTTCCCAAAGTTATGATTTTCCACCTTACCATTTTCCTGTCTTTCGTAGAATTTGCCTGATCATGTTCCTCAAACAATAGGTTAGGTGACATATTATGCCAAAGTCTTCCACATATTCCTTTTGCACTATGCAATGATCCTTCTGTCATGTATACAGTGCCCCTTTAGGGTTCTTCATTCCTTCCGTATCATATCTAAGTAGTAGCAATTTGTCACCACTGAACATCATGCTATTTTCTACTGCCCAAGAGAAGTTTGTTTATATCCTCTTGTAATTTTTCCGTGTTTTCTACCAAGGTGACTTTCATGCTTGTTGTTGTATCGTCCGTAAAGGATGATAGGAAGATGTGGCTAGTGTTTTTATCTATGTCTGTTATGAGGAAAGGAAAGGCGGTAGGATCGTACCTTGGGGTCTGAACTTGTTGTATACCAAGGCTAAATTTGGCCTTGTCCTACTACTACTACGCCTCTTTGTTCTCAAATCATTAAAATATTGAATATATGTTTGCATACTTTTTACTGCTAAGCATTTTATATCAATTCTGGTAAATCAATCCGTTTTATTTGTGGAAATATCATCGCATTGTTTCTCAAGCAAGGAAATAGAGAATTTCTTGAAAGTAAATAAGTTTGCTCTTTATTTATAATACTTTTAATTGTATTTTCTATAAAATATCATCAGACTCTGTTATATCTTTCTTACACATAAATTTAAAAGGTTATATACTAGGACAGCTGCAATATTTAATATAATTGGGCAGATACCTTGCTTAATCGAGCTTATGTAAATAGTTGCCATGCTTCGTACCACGTATGTATATATGTTTAAAGGTACGAGAAGAAACACTTAAGGCATTAAATGTCTTAAGTGTTTGCTCTCGTATCTTTGCCACAACTGGTCGGTGTCATATACCAGGTTTCCACCACTTATGTAAATAGGCATAATTTATAACGTATGTAAATGGGAATCATATTTCATAACGTCTGGAAATAGATATCTTACTTCAAAATACGTATGTAAAAAGGTTCATACTTCATAATATACATGTAAATAGATTTATACCTCTTAAGCAGGCTAGTTTAAGTAGTTTGTTTTATTATGCATAGTAAAACACTTTAAACAGACTTCATAATTCTTGACATTCTTATATTGTATATATATAGATGCTATCTTCAGACACTCAAAGTGTAAAAAAAAAAAAAAAGCACAATTTGAAATATGTTTAGCTTTTCCATTTTCATAAAATTATTGTTTGATTGTAATGAGCACTTGTCATTGTTGTGAGACAACACATGTTGACAATAAAACAAATAAAAGACATGGCTGTATTTTAAGATCTCCAGCTGAAAAGGACCTCAGGTAGGTCGAAACATGCCAATCTCTTTTATGTTTTATTATAATCATGTGGGTTTTCTCTCAATATATTACCGCATATTTGAAGCATGTATCACGCACGTTTATTACCACATTTAAAGCGTACACCTACATTTTTTACATAATTGTAAATACAGGCTAGACAAGTCCATTTGAGCATATATCACTCGTCACATTTTAAGGGTATATATCACATATTTGAACCATTTATAACACATTACTACATACAGCCTAATTTTGTTATATATTATTATATTTATGGGGAAGCACTAAACGCATATGGGTCGTATAGTGCCTAGGAGGCATTTAGGCTTGATCCAAGGAAGGGGAGGGTTAAGTCCAATTCTTCGAATTAAAAGCCCCTCACTGGCATCAAAAAACCTCCTTTGAGGGGACATTTTTTTATACACCATTTACAGATATCACAAGTTCAACTACCTCATTATGAGCATACATTACTAGAGTTGAACCACATATAACCACATACAGCCTACATTTTGGCCTAGCATATGTAAATACCACACAGGCTAAAGACCTAGTGCCATCCTAAGTCATAGGGACAGACTAACCCATTATTTAAATGGCTACATATGCATTGTTTTGCATACTTTATTGCATGTGTCTATTTACGTAATTGATAGCCGGTGTTTTTCCTAGGTTTCATTCTCTGAGACTAACCCAAGTTTTGTGGGTATGGCAGGTTGGTGTGGTGGCATCTGTGTCATCGACAACAAGAAGGGATGGAGCATAGATTGTGGCGTCAGAGATTCCTACCTCTTCAGACTCAAGGATTACGGAGGCATTAGAGCCAATTTTGACTTTGGTGAGTCCCGATGCACATTATGATTAAAACTCGGCACTTTATGAAAATTTCTGCACCATTATCTTTGATCTTGTTTGGGAACACATTACTTAACTCGTAGTAATCTTGCACTAAATGCTTACAAACGTTTCCTTTGTACCTATTTATAATTCTGATCATACCATCAGTAATTTATAAGGGCTGCACTCACTTTTTAGGCATTTCTTTTATCAGTTAACCTTCGCTTAAATTCCATTGTAGTCTTTTAAATAAGCATGAAATTAACGCTATAAATTGATCTAACTCCTATTTATGTATCACTACTGAACAATACTTAACTCTAACAAAATTACCGAGTATTAATTATGCGTTTGTCAACAAATAAGCATTATAAGCTCTATACTAAATTTATTTGATAATTTAATCACTGTTATCAAAATACTTTGCACATTGTAACCGAAATAAATAAAGCATATTTTCTGTATGTATTCCAAACAATGTTGAAGTCGCATGACCATTATATTTATTGGAAAGAGCTAAAACCGCAGGGGTCATTCAGTGTCCAAGGGAGCGGGAAGAAATTAGGTTGAATACAAGGGAGGGGAGGGCAGCTTTACTTCCTTGCATCAAGATCACTTCACCAGCATGAAATAGCTTCAAAATTCTCTAGCATTTGTGTAAAAAGTAAAAAAAAAAAGCTTGTCACAGACAAGGTCTTCTTACTCACTGTGTGAGAAAAGGAGGGTGCATGGCCTCATTATATACGGAGTCATTATTTTTATGCAGCATTTCATGTTGAAGTATTTTTGCTATGAACTGATTATACTGTGTGTATGATTACAATATGCAAGCGCTAAACCCGTAGGATTCAGCGCATGGGGTATATTATTATTATGGGAAAGCGCCAAACCCGTAGAGGCCATGGAGCCACTGAGGAATGGGAGGCAGTCGGATGTAACACTCGGAAGAGGAGGGAGGCTACAATTCCTTGAATCAAGAGAACCTTTCACCAGTGTAAAGGTACCTTCCCCATCCCCCTTAAAGGACTGTTTGATATAAAACCTAGTCTATCTTCTCTTAATAGTTTAGCCTAGTTTAATATGGTCACAAAAAGACTTTAAGGTAGCCTACTTTATCTATCGATGGTTTCCGGAGGTCATCATTTCTGTGACCCCGATCGCAGAGCAGGTCTGATCAATTAGTCTGTTGGGGCTAGCAGTAGTTGTCATAAATTATGTGGGTGAATTTCACAGGTACAATCCTGAATTAACATTTCACCTACATAACTAGGGAGACCTCGGGTATATCTAAACCAGCGTACACTTACTGCTATAGCGGTACCTGAGACAGGTGGGACTGTGGGAACAGTGGGTCACTACACTGCCCCTCCCGATGTCCACCTTCTCACCTCCCTAAACTGACACATCTCCACCTTAAATTAGGTGAACATATAGTTCTTGAATTTGTTAAATGAAATATTTCAAGCCAGTAACACTGGCTGTATTAAATCTGGTTGTAAACTGTATATATATATAAAGGAAAAATTATTGTAAACTTGACGACTCAAGATTTTTGTTTTATAAAACTGTATAATTATATAAAGACCAAATTATGGTCTTGATATATCCTAGCAGGCTGGTAAACTGCTATTGGCCAATAAATAGATACATTACCTATAGTGAGATTTAATTCACACTGGGAGGCGCACATTACATAATTATTGATACATGTGGTGGGCAATGTTGATTCTCCAGCAACAGCTCACATTTTTCATTCGTATCATCGTTATTTCCGAACCCTTCTAGATACACGTTAAATTCACTTATTATATACGACATTATATCTGACGATACTATTTCTATCGCCTTGAATTAAGCGAGATTAATTCTCCACAAATACCCGGTCTGATCTGTATTACTCCGCCATTGTCGTTGTTCTCCTCAAAGTTTTTGCCTACCAATACATCTTTTCAATTAATTTAATAACACTTCCAGATGTGTACTACATTTTTCATTATTGAAATACTCTTAAATTACAACATCTTTCACTTTACTTATTCAACTCCTTACAGAATATAAGGAAATAATAGAGAATATTAGTTCTCGTGTCACAGAACATATTTTAAAAGTCATCTGAAGTTACACACCTACACAATTCAGACAAACATTGTTATCCTCATCAATTCTTACACACAGGATCCGGGAAAATTATCAGAATTTTCCACAGTAGTACAGCTTAGCCGATCAAGCACTGACTTAAGGTACGTATCAAATTTCTTCTTGAAAACGATTAAAACCTGTTTTTAATTTCCTCTATATTTTTCTTGGGTGTATTTTGAACTGTTTGCTGAACCTCCCGTTCTTGCAGGAAGGAATTTCTGTGTGCAACTGATTATAGTCTAGTATGCTGAGTCATTGTTTACACTAGTGTAGTATGCTGAGTCAATTATTTACATTACTGGGGTATGCTGAGTCATTGATTACAGTAGTCTAGCATTCTGAGACATTGTTTACACTAGTGTAGTATGCTGAGTCATTGATTACACTAGTATATAGTATGCATTGTTTACACTAGTGTAGTATGCCCAGTCATTGATTACACTAGTATATAGTATGCATTGTTTACACTAGTGTAATATGCCTAGTCATTGATTACACTAGTATATAGTAAGCATTGTTTACACTAGTGTAGTATGCTGAGTCATTGATTACACTAGTATATAGTATGCATTGTTTACACTAGTGTAGTATGCTGAGTCATTGATTACACTAGTATATAGTATGCATTGTTTACACTAGTGTAGTATGCTGAGTCATTGATTACACTAGTATATAGTGTGCATTGTTTACACTAGTGTAGTATGCCTAGTCATTGATTACACTAGTATATAGTATGCATTGTTTACACTAGTGTAGTATGCTGAGTCATTGATTACACTAGTATATAGTATGCATTGTTTACACTAGTGTAGTATGCTGAGTCATTGATTATACTAGTATATAGTATACATTGTTTACACTAGTGTAGTATGCTGAGTCATTGATTACACTAGTATATAGTATGCATTGTTTACACTAGTGTAGTATGCTGAGTCATTGATTACACTAGTATATAGTATGCATTGTTTGCACTAGTGTAGTATGCCGAGTCATTGATTACACTAATATATAGTATACATTGTTTACACTAGTGTAGTATGCTGAGTCATTGATTACACTAGTATATAATGACTCAGCATACTACACTAGTGTAAACAATGCATACTATATACTAGTGTAATCAATGACTCAGCATACTACACTAGTGTAAACAATGCATACTATAGTATGCATAGAGTCATTGATTACACTAGTATATAGTATGCATTGTTTACACTAGTGTAGTATGCCGAGTCATTGATTACACTAGTATATAGTATACATTGTTTACACTAGTGTAGTATGCTGAGTCATTGATTACACTAGTATATAGTATGCATTGTTTACACTAGTGTAGTATGCTGAGTCATTGATTACACTAGTATATAGTATGCATTGTTTACACTAGTGTAGTATGCCGAGTCAATCATTTACGTTACTGGGGTATGCTGAGTCATTGATTATACTAGTATATAGTATGCATTGTTTACACTAGTGTAGTATGCAGAGTCAATCATTTACGTTACTGGGGTATGCTGAGTCATTGATTACACTAGTCAAGCATGCTGAGACAGTTTACACTAGTGTGTCGAGTCATTTTTTTTACGCTAGTATAGAATGTTGAATCGTTATATAGTATATAAATAGTCTATTTGAGTAACGAAAATCATAATTTACTCCTATAAAATTTGAAGGAATTGGTTCGAAATCTGCACACCGAAATCACCCTTGTGAAAGTAAGACTTGTCTGAGGGTGCAAAAATACCACTATAGTCACTATAATGAATAACAGGGGTGCCACTAACTCAGTATGTATAAAGGTACCAATGATAAAGGTACCAAAGTTTTTCAACACCTTCCTCAAGAGGAAACCTGATCTGGTAGGCTCCTCAAAGTCAGTTTGTGATTAGCGGGGTTAAGTTTAATATCTTTATTATGCACGCCATACCCATCCTGTGGGCGGTAGTCAAAAGATTACAGAGGTACATAATGAGTCCAAGGACTGGGTCGTAAAGTTTTGATTGCTGAATAAGTTACAAAGGTAATGAATCATGTACACATCTATACATGCTTATAATCAGGGGTTGTGGTACTTATTTTAGACTGCGTGTAGCCATCACCAGTCTGATTGATCAGGCCGTCGACCGGGAGGCCTTAGCTAGGACCAGGCCGGAATTATCTACAGTTAAATGTAAATCGGGGTATAATTCTGTACTCATTTTTTTAAGTATACTGTATATAATCACTAAATGGTTATAACTACTACCATAATTTTTAAAGGGGTGGACCGGTAAGCCAGCGGAAGGCCTTGGTCAGATGACCAAAAGCTCCAACGGCGGGTCATTATCTAAGACCTGCCTCAGGAAACACTTGTTCTGTTTCCTGACGAACCTTACTAAAGTATGCGTTTGCGTATTTATTATTATTATTACTACTGCTACTACTACTTACATGGTGAGCGCTAAACCTGTAAGGGTCATACAGCGCTTTGCTCTATGACCCTTATGAAGCGGAACTTTTTTTTTCTTAATTATAGTGGCGGTGGGTTAACGGTTAGCATTTAGAAGCCACTAAATGTAGTGATGTCAGTCATTGACCTGAACTTTGGAAAAAGTGGGAGGAGACACTTCTCGTTTCTAACTTGTATATATTAACGTGTAGGAATATTCTAAGTTTTTTTTTTTTATTCTTTCACCTATTTATATTTAAGAAATATAGAGTTGTTTGTTCGTGTTATTTTTTAATTTAGGCATTAATTTTCAAAATATCTTTGCGCAGCTGCCACCACAATAACCTAGTGTTGGTAACAGTACATTACGTAGTACAGTACCTACCACCACTGCCACAGGATGTTCTGTACGCCGAGCGATTGGTTGTTAGCAATAACAATAATAATACGTATTTATTTCTACAAGTACATGTACAAGGTATAGAGGCCTAGCTGACATCAATGACATACTACTATATAGAAAGCCCCTTGTTATGCAGAGTATTTCTGGCAAATGCGACCCACACCAGTCGACTAACACCCAGGTACCTATTTTACTGCTAAGTGAACAGGTACAGCAGGTGTCTTAAGTAAACACGTCCTAATGGGGTTTAAAGCCTATCGACTACACGAGGGTCATCAAGGCTGTTCTCCAAGTCAAGAATACTTTAATCTTTAAAATAGATATTAATGTCTCAACGTATATACACTGAGAGACATACACTTCGGAAGAGGACCAGGCAGAACTACAGAGGGATCTGGACAGGCTGCAAGCCTGGTCCAGCAACTGGCTCCTGGAATTCAACCCCACCAAGTGCAAAGTCATGAAGATTGGGGAAGGGCAAAGAAGACCACAGACGGAGTATAGTTTAGGGGGCCAGAGCCTACAAACCTCACTCAAGGAAAAGGATCTTGGGGTGAGTATAACACCGGGCACATCTCCTGAGGCGCATATCAAACAAATAACTGCTTCAGCATGCGGACGCCTGGCAAACCTACGAACAGCATTCCGACATCTTAATAAGGAGTCATTCAGGACCCTGTACACTGTGTACGTTAGGCCCATACTGGAGTATGCAGCGCCAGTTTGGAACCCTCACCTAGCCAAACATGTAAGGAAACTAGAGAAAGTGCAAAGGTTTGCAACTAGACTAGTCCCAGAGCTAAGGAGTATGTCCTACGAGGAGAGGTTACGGCAAATCGACCTGACGACACTGGAGGACAGGAGAGATAGAGGGGATATGATAACGACATATAAAATACTGAGAGGAATCGACAAGGTGGACAGAGACAGAATGTTCCAGAGGTGGGACACAGCAACAAGGGGTCTCAGTTGGAAGTTGAAGACTCAGATGAACCACAGGGATGTTAGGAAATATTTCTTCAGTCACAGAGTTGTCAGGAAGTGGAATAGTCTGGGAAGTGATGTAGTGGTAGAGTCAGAGTGCACATGCTGTGGATTCCATCTCACATTGGTCTTCAGATGCATGATAGAACTGATAAATTGGCTAAGTTTTATGCTCTCAAAGAGGGGGTAGATTACAATCTTGGCTTGTCAGTTAGCAGTTTGAGAACAATAATACGAAAAGAACTTCAACTGAATTTTATTGACTTAAGACTCAGGGAGATTGACACCAGTCAGTCCATCTATCATCACTCTATCATGCAGGAGGAGCCACATGTCTATGGTGCATCCAACAAAATAAGCAGACTCTTGGATGTCACTACCGCCCGCCTCCGGCTGGATTACAAGTATTTTTGGCAGGTTAAATCACCACCACCAGATGTAGATTAGTTAGTTTGATATCTTTATTATGCACCCCATACCCATCCTGTGGGCGGTAGTCAAAAGATTACAGAGGTACATAATGGGTCCAGGGACTGGACCTCAAAGTTTGATAGCTGAGCAAGTTACAAAGGTAATGAACTCAGATGGTCACAATCATGACAAGTTACAAAGGTATTTGCAGATTACAGAGGTATATATAGGGTCCAGAGACTGGGCCCCAAAGTTTTGATAGCTGAATAAGGTACAATGGTAATTAATTCACTAGTTACAAGGTAATGAATCATGTAAGTAAATTTACTTACGTCTGTACATGGTTGCACTCATGAACAAATTATAAAGCAATGAGCAATCTATTAGTCTACACCCAGCCACAACTGTAATGAGTTATTCACCAGATGTAGACCAAACAAGATGTAAACTTTGCCAGTTGGATTATTGTCACACCCTGCGTCATTATTTACTGGAGTGCGATAAAATTAATGAATTCAGAGACTACTCACTCAGAAATGTTCAAGATATGTCAAAGTATTTTATCCACAGTGGTATATTACAGACCATTCTGGAAAAATACCCTGACTTTGCTCCCTGTAAATAAAGCATTGACACGTTAGTTAGTTAGTTACCATTTTGTCCTAGGCACATGTCGATTAGACACTAGGCCTGTTGTATGTATGTGTGTGTGTGTAACGAAACACTTCGAAATGTTTCGGCCCCGCCGGGAATTGAACCCGGGCCCTCCGTGCGTGAAGCAAGAGCGCTAGCCACCATGCCATCGGGGCGTGTAGCCGTGTGTGTGTATGTATATATGTGTGTATGTGTATGTGTGTATGTATATACATGTATGTGTGTGTATGCATGTATGTGTATATGTATATGTGTGTGTGTGTGACCCAACAATTAAAATTTGCACCAATAACTCATTACAGTTGTGGCTGGGTGTAGACTAATAGATTGCTCATTGCTTTATAATTTGTTCATGAGTGCAACCATGTACAGACGTAAGTAAATTTTCTTACATGATTCATTACCTTGTAACTAGTGAATTCATTACCATTGTACCTTGTTCAGCTATCAAAACTTTGGGGCCCAGTCTCTGGACCCTATATATACCTCTGTAATCTGCAGATACCTTTGTAACTTGTCATGATTGTGACCATCTGAGTTCATTACCTTTGTAACTTGCTCAGCTATCAAACTTTGAGGTTCAGTCCCTGGACCCATTATGTACCTCTGTAATCTTTTGACTACCGCCCACAGGATGGGTATGGGGTGCATAATAAATATATCAAACTAACTAACTAACTTTGGGTTCGATCCAAGGAAGGGGAAGATAAGTCCAGTTCCTCGGATCAAGAGCTCCCACCAGCATCAAAGCACCTCCCTTGAGGGGTGAGCTTACATTAAACTATATTTTAGGGATCTAAGTATTCTTGGCTGGTGGTGTGAATAGGTGACATGCAGCCTTAAATCTTCGAGTAGTTGATAGGCCTTAACTACACCACTGCCACACACACAACAATTGGTGGAAAGTATTCAAGTATGCATTCTGAATATGGACTCTGATGGTTGTTCCATATATGTAATATGTACTAGTGAGTGATGTAAATCTCTGTGTGTATATACATTGAGTTAAGTACCTGGAATATGCCTAAAGGAAGTTTCAGGGGTCAACGCCCCACAGCCTGGTCCGTGACGAAGCCTCGCGGTGGATTAAGGCCTGATCAACCAGGCTGTTACTACTGGCCGCACGCAAATCAACGTACGAACAACAGCCCAGCTGGTCGGGAACTGACTTTAGCTGTCTGTCCGGTTCCCTCTTGAAGACACCCAGGGGTTTATTGTAATCCTTTCTGTGTATGCTGGGAGACAGTCGAACCTATTCTATGGATTAAAATATTCTTGACCAATTATATTCAATTAACGTAAAAGAGTTGCTAATGATTCCCAGTTATTATTATTACGTATAATCAAAACCAAGTGCTAAACGCACTAGGGTCGTACAGCGAATGATCCCCAAGTAGTCGAAGTAGAGAGAACAGTTGGTATCTTCGACTCGCAACCAAAATGTATAAGTCTCCTAGTACGTACCTGCTGCCCGTGTTCACCTAGCAGTAAATAGGTACCTGGGAGTTGGTAGACTGCTGTGAGTTGCATCCTTGAGAAGAACCTAACCCCATCATTACTTGGTTTCCTTGGGTTATCCTGGGTTAATAACCCTCAGGGGCCACTAATCCAAATAGTTTTTCTTAACCCTTGCTAGAACACCTACAAATATCTACAATAACAACAATTACAAATACAGTGGACCCCCGAGTTTCGTAAAAACTTCACTCCTGAAGTCTGCTCAAGTGCCATTACCGAACGAATTTACTCCCTTAAGGAAAAATTTCACGTAGGTTAGTCTATTTCAGACCCCCAAAAATACACTTCCACAAGAACTTACAAAATTATACTTACATAATTGCACGATTTCCGGGGTATTCGTTAACCGAGGGTCCACTGTACTGTTAGAACACCTACAATCACCTTCAACAACAGAAGGCACAATCATTGATAGAATGACAACAGTTACAATTACTACTAGAACACCTACAGTCACACCTGTTACAACCATTTTGAACCATTGTCAGCAAACTTACAATTACAACCACTGCTAACACCTGCAACAACAATTACAACCATTGCCAGAACTCCTACAGCTGCAACTACAGCTACCTACTTCCATGTGGAAAAAGAAACTTATGTACAGTTCAGGACATTTATTAGAGGAAATGTTTTGCCACGAGTGGCCTCTTCAAACTATTAGAACTGAAGAAGCCACACATGGCAAAATGTTTCTTCTAATAAATAAACATAAGTGTCTTTTTCCACATCTTGTCGGTATCACTATACCATTTTTCACCTACAGTACGTACAGTGGTACCTCGACTTACGATGGTCCCCAAACACACCCTTTTATGTAAGTTTATTTTTTTAAATGCTTTTGTAAGTGTAATTTTGGGGGTCTAAACGGACTAGTCTATTTTACATCATTTCTTAAGGAGATAAATTCGTTTGGTAATGGCACTTGAACAGCATTCTGGAATGAAAAAATATCGTAAGTCGAGGTACCACTGTACTTCCATAATTGAAACCACTGCTGAAACACCTAAATTACAACCATTTATAAAAACAACCACTGGCAGCATCAGCTCTAACCACAAGTTGCAACCAGTCAGAACACGTATAACCAGTGTTATGTCCAGTAGCAACACCTACATCCACTGCCCACTACCTTGACAATCACCACAGGACTAACAGGAAATGTCTCTACCCACAGGTCTTGGCTTTGGAGATGAAAAAGGCTTCCCTCAATCCATAAGCAATACTGCTGGTGGATACCACCGCAAGAATGTAAGTAGAGACGGAGAAGAGGCATATCTTCTATGTCATATTCGCTCTTACATTCTTTCCTTTTCACAATATAGAGAGAGAGTGAAATACCCTTAAGAGCAGTTTTTATAAAATACATAGGAACTCTCATTTTAAATCCTATTATTCTTTTAAATGTTGAAAAAAAAAGTTTACCACCTTGTCTCTTTGCTATTCACCAGGATAATAATGATGAACTTCAAGTAGCTGATAAGAGAGCGGACCAGGACCTCTCCCATACACTACATGGACGTAGAGTCAAGTATGTACATTCTTCCTACCAGTATATATAATACATACAGGGATCAAACATCAGATTGCATAGTCACTAGTTACTATGTACATTGTGTCCTATGTAGGATCTGAAGCCCTATGTACTATGTCGGTTTTATTATTATTTATTTTTTTATTAACACATCGGCCGATTCCCACCAAGGCAGGGTGGCCCGAAAAAGAAAAACTTTCATCATCATTCACTCCATCACTGTCTTGCCAGAAGGGTGCTTTACACTACAGTTATAAAACTGCAACATTTACACCCCTCCTTCAGAGTGCCGGCACTGTACTTCCCATCTCCAGAACTCAAGTCCGGCCTGCCGGTTTCCCTGAATCCCTTCATAAATGTTACTTTGCTCACACTCCAACAGCACGTCAAGTATTAAAAACCATATGCCTCCATTCACTCCTATCAAATACGCTCACACATGCTTGCTGGAAATCCAAGCCCTCGCACACAAAACTTCCTTTACCCCCTCCCTCCAACCTTTCCTAGGCCGACCCCTACCCCGCCTTCCCTCCACTACAGATTTATACACTCTCGAAGTCACTCTGTCTCGTTCCATTCTCTCTACATGTCCAAACCACCTCAACAACCCCTCCTCAGCTCTCTGGACAATCGTTTTGGTAATCCCGCACCTCCTCCTAATTTCCAAACTCCGAATTCTCTGCATTATATTCACACCACACATTGACCTCAGACATGACATCTCCACTGCCTCCAGCCTTCTCCTCGTTGCAACATTCATCACCCATGCTTCACACCCATATAAGAGCGTTGGTATAACTATACTCTCATACATTCCCCTCTTTACTTCCATGGACAAGGTTCTTTGTCTCCACAGACTCCGAAGTGCTCCACTCACCCTTTTCCCCTCATCAATTCTATGATTC